>QEPC01009038.1:81468-102548 GCA_003113815.1 Sphenodon punctatus | reverse complement strand
GGGGACAGACAGATTGGGGGGATTTTGTGGGGGAGGGTGTTGTGGGGACAGACAGACTGGGGGGATTTTGTGGGGGGAGGGTGGTGTTCTGTGTTTAAAATGGCCTCTCTACTCATGCTTGGGAGGGGTGACGGAAAGCAGAAGCAATGAAGCAATGAATGCATTGCTGCTTTCCTTCTCCTCTCCCAGCATGAGTAGAGAGACCATTTTGTAAATTTATGGTTCCACTGGTCGTGACTACCCTTTTTTTTTTTTTTTCCTTTTTCTTTTAAATGGTCCCTTCACTGTTTCACTGCTGCTTCCTGCTGCTGCTGGAAAGTAGTTTGTGTGGGCAGGCATTTGGCTTCTGGGGATAAGGTGTGGCTGCTGGGCATGATGGTGGGAATGCAGCCCTGAAAGGGGCCAAACTTTTTTTTAAAAAGGGGTATGTGTTCTTGAACAGGCAGTTTGTTGGTGATGCTGGTCTGGATTTGTCTGATTTGGTGGCAGTGCATCCCTGAAACTGGCCAACTTTTTAAAAAAAGGCCTGTGTGCTTGCACAGGTGTTTGGCTGCCGGGGATGCCTTTGGGGGCTTGTGGGAATGGTTTGTTTTGTTTGTGTAGTTTTCTGGGTTTTATATGGGTTTTGTTCACTTGATGATGTGGAGTGTTAAATACTAATCCCCCCCCAACACACACACAGCAGAGGGTGAGGGTGAATTAGTATTTAATGCCCCATGATTCAATTGAGGTTTTGAAATCGTGAGATGTAACAGTTAGTCTGGTGATCTTATGGGTGTTCAAAATGCTAGAAATGTGATGTTTGTGGTAAAATTGAGGTTTTGAAATCGTGAGATGTAACTGTTAGTCTGGTGATCTGCCTGCTTTTAACCCTGGCAGAGGAGGTGAATATAACCTGCCTAACTGAAATTGCTGGATTAAGTAATGTAATGTCCATCCAATGTTAACCCTGGGAACTCCTTGCTGCTGTTTGGGTTATGTCCTGGTTCCACCTACTGTATCTCTGACTCCGCCTACTGTATCCCTGGCTCTGCCCCTAGGCCCGCTGGCCTTACTGCCCCAGTGCCCCTCCAACATCAAAACCCACCAGCCACTCCTGCCTCCTACCCCGGATTGGTCCTGCAAGTGGGTCACCAACATCTTGTGATCAATGATATTGAACACAGATGAGAGATCTAACTGGATCAACAGGGTCGACTGACCCTTGTCCAGCTCATAGTAGAGGTTGTTGACCAAGGCCACAAATCAGGGCTTGGACTTGGCCAGGGAGTGAGAGAGAGAGGCAGAGGCTCCACCTCTCCCTCATTCCCTGACCGAGACTGACAGGCGGCAGAGGGGGGCAGGGAGTGAGGGAGAGATGGGGCCTCTGGCTCTCCCTCACTCCCTGGCCAAGACAGATAGTGACCGGGGGCCCCGAGTGCGCCCCCCCAGGAGCAGAGCCTTGGGTGGCCACCCCCAAACTATCCCGCGGTAAGGCCGGCCCTGCCACAAGCACAGTCTCAGTGCCAAAAGCCGGACTGCCAAGGATTAAAAAAACCTGACATGGTCTAGATGCTCCAGAAGCTGCCGAGCCTCACTCACTCAATAACCTTCCCTTTTTAGGGACCGGCTGGTAGCTGGCCAGGGAGTAAAAGTCAAGTGATGGTTTCTTGAGCAAAGGCCACACCACCACCTCTTTGAGGCAGCCTGGCACTCTGCTCTCCGTAAGGGAGGCATTGACCACCCCAGCCAACAACAGCCTCAATATCTCCCCGGCTGGCCTTGACCAGCCAGGATGGGCATGGGTCTAGTCCACAACAGGTGGCTCTAACAGTCCCAAGGACAGACTCTGCATCAGCAGGTGATATCCACTGAAACGGATTCCATAAAATAGTACAAGGTGGGGCTTCCATTACATCTGGTTCTCCTACTGCAGCAAACACAGTGTCAAAGTAGTGGTGAATTTGAGTGATTTTTATCCACAAAAAAGTCAACGAACATGTCACAGAGAGCACTGAAAAATTCCAGTTCCAGGCAGAGGGACGCCAGTCTGACCAGCCACCTCACCAATCTCAGCTGAACGCGACTTTGCGGACGTTATGAGAGCAGCAAACAACCACTTCTTTGCTGACCATTACTAGGTTTGTAAACTAACTCTATGTTGCAATCGATCGACTTCAGCACGAGTATGACACCACCATTACTCCAACCGCCACCCTTCCTGCTTCAACCACTGCAGGTCCTCCGTAAACCAGGGGGAACTGTGTTGTCAGCGTTCAGGGAGCGGACACCTAGGAGCCATTCAGTCAATGGCCTCAGTCAGCAGAGTATACCAAAGAGCCACAAGATCATCGAGTCAGTGTCATCAAGATATTGCAATCAGGACTAAAAGTTTGAACCTGAAAAGACTATAGTATATGAATAAATTACATGCTGAAGTGTTTGCAGTTAGGGCCTTTGTGACATCTGATGTTGCAATAAAGCTGCTAATAATTAATAAATAATTATATCCTGTCCATATCCAACAGGCTGAGGATCGTTCACAATAATAGGAAAGACAAATACAAATTAAAAATAGACAGTTCAAAATGTATACCTTCCAGACTCCGTTCCGCACACTCCAACACCACCTCCTCTTACACAAGAGAGTCCCTTCCTCACTTAATCTTCCCATTCCACTTGACCCTGCTCACCACTTTTGCTCTGGGGCTCTCACCCAGGGGATCCCTTCTCCCATACCATATTCACTGACCAGTGCCCCACCTCCCTGCATGCTCTAGGGGGTTATAACATTCCCACCCAGCCTCCAGTTCTGCTCTGCCACCTCATACTCATAAAATGCTAACATCAAACCCACAAAAAAATTAAACAGGGGCATTTTGATGCTTATAAAGTAGGGTTTTCCACAGCAATTCAGCATTGACTTAATTCTGCTGCAACAAATGCCAAAATAAGAAGTAGCAAGACTCAATAGTGAGCCGAGCCAGGTTTAAGGTATTGGTGTTGATCTATAAGGGCCTTCACGGTCTGGGCCCCTTGTACCTCAGGGACCGCCTCACCCTCCGCTCCCCAGAGTGACTCCTTCGGTCTGCCAGGGGTGCCTTCTTGGAGGTCCCCTGTGTTAAGCGTGGGGCCACAATGGAGAGGGCATTCTTGGTGGCTGGGCCGCATCTTTGTAATTCCCTCCTGGAGGAAGCTCAACTGGCTCCAAGCCTTTCGATATTCCAGCCCGCTTGTAAAACCTGGCTGTTCGCCCAGGCCTTTGGGGAGGGGAGGGGAGAGGGGGTTAGGGTTTTAGCTCTTCCCTACCTTTTATTTTTATTAATTTTTGTTTTCCAACCCTGTTTTAGTTTAAATTATTGTGTTGTTTTTAAAATGTTTTTATGAAATGCTTTTATTAAATTGTACGTCACCCCGGGATGCTGTAGGCATGGGGGGCAACTCATAAATGCATAAATAAATAAATATTATTTTATTTATTTTTTTCATTTTATAGTTGGCTCGTTTCCTAAACTTCTGAGTGGATAACAAAGCATACAAAGAAACATATGCAAGATAAAACTAATTTTTAAAAAACACCCCAAACTGCATAAAATATAAAAATTTCCCCATACGAAAACAGCATCTCAAGCCCTATCCCTGCCAGCTAAATAGACCTGGTGTTAATAATTTCTGTAGCACCTTTCACTGTTTAAAGAACTTTACAGTCCCTTATGGTTTGCCCTCTGAACAACCCTGTGAGGTAGGTCATCCTTATTTCTATTTTACAGATGGAGAGGAGAACTGAGGTTGAGAGAGATTGGGTGAGGCCACATGAGTGGCTGCTGGATTTATGCATGGCCCTGTGGTGAATGGCTGGATTTATGCATGGCCCTCTAGCCAGATGGTTGTGAGTAAGTCGGATGGGCTAGCCCCTGTCGGAGCTGCTGCCAAGCTCAAGGAGGGCTAGGGAGCCTGGCCCTCCCCCACCTCCAGGCTAGACCAAAAGCCCATCCCCAACTGTGACGTGACCGCACGCGATAAATGCCAGCACCCATCACTCACAGCCTCACCACAGAGATCACTGCACAGTGGGCAGAAGAGGCCCGGCCACACAGGCTGCCCTACCCTGGGCAGCCTTACCCCATGTGGGGTTAAGCTGTTTTGCAGCGCATCCTCAGAATTTTTCTAAGGACGTGTCATGGAGCAGCCAGCTGCTCATCCTAACCTGGGGTGTGGGAAACATCTGGTGGGCCCTGGGCACATGAGCCACCACATTGTGTGGTTCGTTTGCCCTGGGGCTGGGGGTAAGGCTATGTAAGGCATGGTAGCCTCTCTTCACTGTCTCATGTGGCCTTACCCATTGATTCTTGCCCAAGGTCACCAGGTGAGTTCATTGCTAGAGATGGAGTCGAACTCTGGTTCAGCCCAGTCCAATAACTTATTTACTAGGCTATGCTGGTTTACAATGGTCACAATATTTATTTATTTATTTAACATTTTTTTTACCTTGCCTTTCCCCAGAGACTCAGGACTGCTCATAACATTGACATCAAAAAGTCAAAATATAAAATAGAATAATAAATTACAATACCGTAAAACCCTATCATCCCACCCACCTGACCCTTTACCCTCACCTGCTACCTTTCAATCTCACCAAACCCTATTCCTGCCTGTCAAATGCCTAGCCAAACAAAAGGGTCATAAATCTCCTCTGGAAGACGAACAGGCTCGGGCTTAGGCAGACCCCCCAAAGGGAAGGGAGTTCCATAATTGTGGGGAACCAACAAGAATGCCCACCTGCGCTCCCTCAACGTAGCAACTTCATGGGCAGTTAACACTTGCAAGAGGGCTCTGGAGCACAGGTATAATGTGCTCCCGGTGACCCATCCCCGACAGAAGTTGGACCACCATGTTCTGCATCAACTGCAGCTTCCAAACAGTCTTCAAGATGCTATCCGTCTTCAGCCCCATGTAGAGCGCATTGCAGTAGTCTATCCTCGAGGTTAGAAGGCATGGTGGCCAGATCTGAATCTGATAAAAAAAAGGTTGCAACTTTCTCGCCAGATGAAGTTGGTAAAAAGTACTAATGGCCATTGCCACAACCTGACAATGCAGGTGCAGCAGTGGATCCAAGGGCAGCCCAAGGCTGCAAACCTAAGTGACCAAAGGAGAATGAACCCCATGAAGACAGGGGTTCCCACATCCCCCAAGTCACAAGATCAGCCAACCATTATCACCTTGGTCTTGTCTGGATTCAGCTTCAATTCAGTTCACCTGCATCCAGCCTCCAAAAGCAGCCAGGCACTGGGTAAGCACCGAGACTGCAGGACCTGGATCAGATGAAAAGGAGAGAGAACTAGGTTTCATCCACATATTTATGGCACCTGACTCCAAATCTCCAAATGATCTCACCCAGGAGCCTCAGATGCACATTTAAACAGGAGTTGAGACAAGATGGAGTCTTACAGGTCCCCACATGGGCAGACCCGAGGGGATGACAAGCACTACCCATCACCACCCTCTGGGTTCTCCCTGCCAGGAATGAGCAGTCCTACACACCCCAGCCAGCTCTCATAGTCATGTCAACAACACCCCATGGTTAACAGTATCAAAGGCTGCTGAAAGATCTAACAAAATCAGCATGGTACAATTTGCCCTGTCGATTTCCCAGGGAGATCATCAATGAAGGCCACAAGTGCAGTCTCAGTGTCATGCGCAGGATGAAAACCTGATTAACATGGGTCTAGGAATCTGATAGCATCAAGGTGCACCTGGAGCTGCAAGGCAATCACCCGTTCAATAACCTTCCCTAAAAAGGGGAGGTTAGAGACAGGACAATAGCTGGCAGGGGAGTCAACATTAAGAGATGGTTTCTTGCGCAGAGGAGAGATGTCTGCAGTCAGGCACCCTGCCCTCCCTAAGGGAGGCATTGACAACCCCAGCCAGCAATGCCCCCAATGTCTCCCAGCTGGCTTTCACCAGCCAGTAGGAGTGGGACTCCAGGGGGATTGCCGGATACTGGATTTACTGGTATTGGATCTCCTGATACCAGATTTATCAGTATCAGAATACTGTTTTTTTAACATTGCCGATTTCACTGGTTTTTTTAACATTGTGGCCATTGTTAAATGGTGGCAATGTAAAAATCTGGTAAAACTGGCAATGTTAAAATCCAGTATTCCAATACCGGCATTATCGGTATAATTGGATGAATCCGATAATGACTATTATTGGATTAATCCGATACCGATAGTCCCGCCCCTACCAGCTAGGATGTGCATGGATCTAGTTCACAAATGGTCGCCTGCATCCCTGCAAGCACATCCTTCACATCGGTGGGCGAGATTAATTGAAGCTGATCCAAGTAAACCAAACAAGACCAGGCCTCTTCAACTCTAAACTCTGACTCCGCACTCAAACTATCAGCACCCAATCCAAATCAAATACAAGCATCTTTTTCTGCAAAGTAGGTGGCAAACTCATCTCAGCGGGAAGCCAATGGCTCTAACTCAGGGTGCAGACAGTCAGAATTTAATAAGCTATTCACCACCTGGAAAACCTCTGATGGACAGCACTTTCCAGATGTTGTGGTGGCAGTGAAGAAAGCTTTCTTCACCGCCACCACAAGCTACGGCATAGTCTTTCAAAAACAGTCTATGCCTCGGTCGGCTTTGGCATGAGTCGAGCCCCACTTGCGCTCTAATCGCCTACCCTTTCACTTTTGCAGCATCAGGTCCTCCGTATACCATGGAAACCTGTGCTGTCGCCATGGAGGTAGCAGACACATAGGTGTCACCATGTCAATAGCTCAGGTCAGAATGTCATAAATTAACCAGGGCATTGACAGGAGGCTGTTGATGTCAGTGGGTAAATCCCCCAGAGTGTTTTGGAATCCTATTGGATCAATTAGTCAAAGGAGTGGACCATCCTAGCTGATCCACCACCCTAGGGAGCAAAGGATGGCATGGATCTGGGCAGTAAGAAGGTAATGGTCTGACCATGACAATGGGGTCATAGCAATACTCTCAATAACTGGACCCCCTGTTACCAGGCCAGTGTAGAACATAAGGTCCTACATGTGTCAGGCCAGATATTACCTGGGATATGTTCATGATTGTCATGGAGGCCATGAATTCCAGCTCTGCCCCTGAAAGGCTAGCCTCAGCATGTACATTGAAATCACCTAGAACACTATGTCTGGGAGATCTCAGCATCACCTCGGAGAACAGCTCAGTTTAAACAGTCAGGGAGTTAGCTGTGCAGCGGGGTGCTCAGTACACCAGCAGAATCCCCAATCTATCCCAGTTTTCAAACACTAGGTGGACACACTCGGTTGGACAAGTTGGACATTGGATACCTTCAATAGACCACATTATTTTTACAGACCACTGCCACTCCACCCCCCACCCTCCAATCCTAGACTGATGCTGCACTGAATACCCGACTGGCCATCCTGGCCAATACAGGCCCAGAAGCCTCCTCCAGCCAGGTCTTGGTAATGCGTACGAGGTCAGTGGCCTCATCCTGGATGAGATCATGGATGTCAATTGTTTTATTAGTCACTGACCTCACATTAAGGAATACTTACATTGCACAATAAAACTGTGGATATGAAAGTCAGAGGTTAAAATATTGCATGCTGTATTTCTGAGACAATTTTTCCCTAGCATGTTCACAATAATATACAGCAGTCATCCTCAAACTGTGATCCAAAGACCATGGTCTTCAGCTTGTCCACCAAACCAACCATGGTTGAAGCAAAGTGGGGTTTGGTCCCTTCTGGCACTGGCATAGCAGCCCTCTCCAGGGAGTTTATGGTGGTCCATGAGAAATTCAGAGGCTGAAAATCATATATCAATCCACAATTTTGCACAGAATTAACAGTGCCCCCATCTTGGTGGAGTTAATTTAATGAGAAAGGAGCTCATTTTACTTACACACACACACACACAAGTGTATTTACTGTTCCTTTTCTTTCTCATGGATTACGGAGGATTTTTGAGGGGAAAGCCTTCTAAGCTTTATTAAATATTTTGGTTTGGAATCAGAAAGACAGCAAGAGCATTGGGGACTCCATATAGGTCTGATAAGGGTGAGAGCAGCAGCAAATGGAGAAAAAACTGAGCAGAGGAAGTGCATGGAAGGAAAGGAAAACCCTCCCCACAGTATTCTGTCTACCAACATCACCAGCAAAAGAGCAACCACAGCAGTTTCATTTAATTGCAAAGTGGCAGAGGCAGAAGCTGAAATAGCAGCTATACCCACAAAGGTCAATGATATTGATAGTTTCTGCCTCCTCTTAGCAAGTGCATCAATGAGTAACTTCAACACTAATCTTTGAGTCAGCCTCAGCAAAGCTTTTGCCACAACAGCCTCATAAAAGAAGGGAAATATATTTCTGATGATGCCACTAACTGACCGAGAGTGAAAATGAAGACCACGGCATTATACCGAGCATGTCCAAATGCTGGGCCACGGAGTAAGCACATCTGCGTATGTGGAGATCTTACTTGACTTTGTTGTTAAGGCCATGGAATTGGTTTGGTTGAGTCCAGTGGTTGTAAAAACAACAAAGGAACACACAATCTGACAGTTTTTGTGACTTGCTGATTCAAATTAATTCATGCTTTTGTGATAAAGTTTGGTGATTGTTTTTGCAGTCCATGCTGAAATATTTTGGTAGTTTTCAGTGACTGAACCAAACAGCATTTCATTTCTCCAAAATTGCCACTACAGCTGAGATCAGAGACGGAATGGTCATGAACAGTGAATTACCCTCTCAACCCATCTGTGACCACTCAAGGTCAGAAAGTTGCTTGTCTGTAGCGTACCTATAATGTGGATAGATTGAGGACATCAGTCTCTAGATGCCATATCAGCATGGCATCTTTTCCTCCATTGCATTTTACCAGATTAGAATCACAGTAATGGGAGACCAGTGTGGTCTGGTGGACTTTGAAATGGTTGATGTGAGTTCAAATTCTGGCTTCATGATGTGGCCCATGACAAATTAAGATCATGCATGGTAACTTTAGGCCAATTAATCCTGGAAAAAGGTTAAATCCTGCATGGATTCATTTGGTTTCATTGTCTCCATTGGTTGGTGAATGTGACACATGTATGAAGAAACTAAATGGTACGTAGAATAATAGAATCATATATTTGGAAGGAACCTCAGAGGTCATCTAGTCCAACCCTCTGCTCAGTTCAGGAAATCCACAGCTACATTAACCCTGACAGATGGCTGTCCAGCCTCTGTCTGAAAACCTACAGGAAAGGAGAGTCCACCACTGCCCTAGGCAGTATGTTCCACTGTTGAACAGCTCTTACTTATTAGGAAGTTCTTCCTAATGTTTAGCCAAAATCTGCTTTCTTGTAATTTGAGCCCATTGGTTCTAGTCCTGCCCTCAGGAGCAACAGAGAACAAGTCTGTTCCGTCTTCTGTGTGACAGTCCTTCAGATATTTGAAGACTGCTATCATGTCTCCCCTTAGTCTTCTCTTCTCCAGGCTAAACACGCCCAGCTCCTTCAACCTTTCTCCTCATAGGACTTTGTTTCCTGACCCCTGACCATCTTTGTCACTCTCCACTGAACTCGTTCTAATTTGTCAATCTCCTTAAAATGCGGTTCTCAGAATTGAACACAGTATTCCAGATGAGGTCTGACCAGTGCAGAATAAAGTAGTCATTGTCAGAATAGAGCAGAACATGGTAGCTTAATTCATTTTACCTTTACACACACTCTTTTGTGGGCAGACAAGAGAATGAAAATTTGACTAATTCCCTCATGGTTTACATTTATTTATATTATATTTTGGGAAAACATTTATGTCTTTGATTCTTTCCGTAGGCATATAAGAATTGTGAAAGAGTCCTTTCCTCCACACATGATCTTTCTGAGAGCACTCCCGAAAGTTAAAACATTATATGCATTATGTTTTTTAGAAGTGTGGCAGTGAAAGTTTTCCAGTATAATCAAAGTTGGCATCATGCAATGAACTTTTTAAAAAATAATAATAAAAAATTGGAATATGGGGGGAAATTTAATTTTACTTTACAGGGGTGGCAGAATTTAATGAAGTCAAATATTTCATCTTGTACAGAGGAAATGCTGAGAAACTCCCATTTAGGGGAAATGCTGATGGACCTCAGGATCTGGTGAACATTCCTGGTTGGATGGTGATGTGGTTAGATATCATTACAACAATAAGCAACAAGAGAAGACCCAACTTTCAAGTTGCAAATCTTTCCTCAAATTGAGTAGATGTGGTCATTCTCTCTGAGGTCATTTCTCAGTGTGTATGAAATTAATTTACAGTGAAATATATCCCTAACAAGGGACTAATTTCTTTTAAGAATTTCTGAACTGGAAAATGAACTCACCAAGCTTACTGCCTCAAATTCCCCTTTGTAGAACTGATCAAGCAGAAGGATGGGTATTATCTGAAATGTACATCTGAAAAAAGAACATTAACAATAATAGCATTTCTTTATGGTGCTAATTTAGAAATACGAGTACAGAAAGAGTAGGCTGACAAAAGAAGCCTTCACTTTGAATGCTGTAGTCCTTACTGGGGTCATCTGAAGGTTAGGAATCTAATGTTTGCCTTCATGGTGCTGGGCATCCTTGGGGCATTTAGAGTATCCATTGCTGGATTCTGATTTAAAGTATATGTAAGTATTTTACCTTGGAATCTACTCAAAGTGCTAATTCTTTGAGTTAGGGCCTTTCATGCTTCCTTTTTGCCTGAATAGATGCAATGATGGCAAAGCAACTGCTACCACAGGGGAAAAGCAACAAGCAAATTCAAGGGAATGGCCAGCTTTTCAGATACATTATTTAAAATAACACATCTGAACTTACACGGGACTTTTATTGCTCACAAATTTTAGTTGTCAACTTGTCAATGATATAATTTGACGTGAACACTTCATGGTTACACAACAACTAATTAGAAATTTCTAATTTCCAGTGCAACTGCCTTGGATTTGGTAGTTGCATATTTATTTGGTAGTCTCTTACATATTAATTGATTATTATTATTATTATTATTAGCACCAGCAATGTACCTGTATCATCAGATCTTCCTGTTATGGCTATTCCCTGCCCTGGCTCAGTGGGCTTCACTGTATTGTGTATAATGAGTAAGAATCTAGAAGCAGAAGTATTTGGTGTTTTGATTTATCAAGATGTGTCCACCCCTTTTTAAACTGGGAGTTAAGGCAAAAATTTCTGGTCTGATAGCAATACAGCAGCTACACAGAGAGCAAGCAGGAAATAGCTAAATGTTTCTGGTTTTAGCCCAACTATTGTTTGCCTGGGTCATAACACATTATATGAAAATGACCAGCAATTCTGGTAGGCCTTTTCAAATAAGACAATGCTGACACAAATGAAATCTTAGATCGTTTAATGGTTTTTCATTGGAGTTTTCTCGCCATCCAGAAAGTGTTTAATGGGAGTACATATGGAATGACTGAAAATTGCCAGGTCATTGAAAGGTTTTAAGGAGATCATTAACCTTTTCCTCCTGTGAATTGAGTCCGTCTGAGGGAAGGGGGTACTTTATAGGCACTCACACCGCTGTCTGTGAATTTCTGAGAATGGAATGGAATGACTGCCATTTTTGATTTTGGTAGCCATTATGAGAGAAAGGGGCATTAATATTACAGGAGATCCTACTGAGCTATTTAGAGGAACAATTAAACCAGCTGCCCATCCTGAACCAGTCTGATAACTTGCCTCTTTATTTCAAAATTGTCTATTTTAAAATGAAAAATAAGCTTAGTTAATGTGCTCTCAAATCAAAGAAGGCAGGGAGAACCATACAATGGGCATTTTTCAGATAAAGTCTAGTTGCCTCTAATAGAAACAAGCAGCATTATCATGTACAATGATGAGTGCTCTTAGAGACCTACACTGGATTAAATCCTTCTGTGTTGTGTTTCTGAAGCACACAACAAGGATAAGGTCATTTCACCTGAATTACATGTATTTTTATTATTGTTGGAAGCTGCCCCGAGCTGTTTTCAGGAGGGGCGGAGTATAAATTTAGAAAATAAATAAATAAATAAATTAAGGCTGGTTTCCAGATCCTGTCCTAACTGATCCATAACCATATGTTTTCCAGCTCTTCTTCACATAGGGGGAAAAAACCTCTCAGGCAATATACCTTCTAAGTCAATGTTTCTATGAAACAAAATAATCAATTCTCAATACACAGAATGTGGATGAAAATTGAGTTAAGCTTCTCAATTTGCCAGAGCAGTTTCTTTTAGCAAGTGGAACCGGAAGGAGTTCATTCCCATAAAACCTGATTTTTGCCTCTGCTTAAGTTTAATGTACAAAATATTTGGCAATTAATGCTGATGTGTACCTTTTTGAAATAAATGTCCTTTTCAGGTGCTAGAATATTAGCCTTTGTATTCCAGCCTAGGTATTAAACTCAGTGCGTGGTGGATGTAAGTTCAGTGGTTGCAGATCTGAAACTTGATTTCCTCAGTATAGCTGCATTAGCATTCAGCTGTGGGTATGTAAGATAATAGTATTAAAAGCAACCTTCCATCCTGTTGTCATGGATGCAGCACAACCCAATACTGGTAGCAGTACACTACTAGTCTTTGTACAATCTCATTTTTATCTACCAATTTTAATTTAATTACAGCAGAAATTCTTTGGCTGTATATAAAATGTGGTTTTTATTTTCTGTTTTAAGCATTAAAATGTAAGAATTGAGCAGCTAGTGTTCTTTGTCCCAATGTTCATTATTTCTTTTTTGTATTCCAAATATCTGTCAGTGTTAGTTATGAGACGGTGTGAAATAAGTACCCATGAAAGATGCCTGCTTTTATGACAGAATTGAGTGTTTTCATGAATTTTAAAGGAGCACATTTGTATTTTCTCTTCTCCAACTGTATGAGGCTACTCACAAATAACTGACAGAATTTATTTGAAGAATTATGATGACTCTCAAGATTTTGTAGATATTACTATTTTCATAATCTTTCATTTATCCAGTTATAGAACTTGAATTATTGATGTATGTAATTTTGGAAATTAAAGTACTCCCATTCTGTCAGTGTGGATACATGTTTTCTCAGGATAACTCATCCTCCTTTTAGCAACAAATAATGAATGTACTAATTTTTTTGTCAGTTCTTAAAGAAATGGAACACAATTGGAGGACAATCAGGCATTATTCCAGACCATGCAAGACAATGTGGAAGTGTGCATACAGTTGCATTAATGTTGTAGGATAGTTAAGGAACTCATTTCAATATTCCATAACATGAACCATGTCATCCCATGTGTCTGAAATATAACATATGAAGGATTAAATTAATTAATTATTAGTATTGACTTAATTAGAGTTTTGTCTGAGTAGGGCCTTAAAGACAGGAGTGGAATCCTACCTCTGAAGTCAATGGGAACTTTAACTATTGAATTAGGTGGGCAGGATTTTACCCCAAGGAAATCTTTTGTATTGATGATTATAGAGTGAAATCCTTGGCTGATGCATACTCCATTGGGTTCAAAAGAGCCACACCACTTTACTGTTGCTGAGGATATGGCCCATGATTTTAAAACTACAATAATTTTCTTATTTAATATGCAAATTACACAGTAGTCTGTTTTATCAGAGATATGCTTGACTTTTGTTTAAACTTTACATCAAAGTCAAGTGTAAACAAATCCTGAAACTCAAAGAACCCACATTGTCAGCATTCATTCTGCAATAAGGTTGAATGGGGGAGCCCAGTATTGTTTGACTATTTATATAACCTGTCTGTCATACTTTCAAAGTTTTATTGAATTCATTAAAAAACAAAATAGAGCTACAATTAGTCTTCTTTTTTTTGTAGATATTTTTTCTATTTTTATTCCAGTCTTGGTGATCTTAAGCCATTTCTCAGTCATTCATAATTGGATTTTTTTCCTGGTAACAATATTTTAGTACATTTATGCATAAAGGCAGTTTTGAGTGTGTTATTTTTGACTGAAAACTCCCCAATTCTGAGTTCACCCATAATTAAATGACTATGAAGGCTCATGCATCAGTCAGCAAAACCAGGCACCAGCATTATTGAGTGAAAATTAAAGAAGCAAAATTAAAGAAGCAAAACATCAGAGTGTCTACTGTATGTGCCTGCTGTTAGACACTCAAGCATGGAGAACAGGATACACCTCTATGGATGGATAGCTTTCCTTATTAAAAAAACACAGTAGGACGCACAGTAGGGGAACACACTAAAACAAGGGCTTTGTAGTAATTTCCTTGAAAGAAATTTCCCAAGATAGCAACTTGAAAAGCTTTTAATCTTATGACTAGCTATATAGTGAATGTTGCTGTAGGTGGCATAAAAAAAGACCATTAGATTACAGCTGATCTTGTAGTGTCAGTCCAAAAATCTAGTCTCTTTTGTTCTCTAAGAAAATTTGAATTTTCACTCATCAAAACAAAGTCTATGAAAGTTCCAGACTCTTTAAGAACTTTAGAATCTTTAAAAAAAAATTAAAAAAAAAAAAAATTAAGTTAGGAACAAGATAAAACGTCTCCACTGAATGAAATGATGGGCCTTTTGGGCAACATTTATGGTGTTATACATGTACCTCATCCATGTGATGACCTAGATGTTTCAGCAGGTGAATGTGGGAGACAATGTTATCTCTTTCCTACTGTTATTCTTACTTTCAGAACTCGTCTAATAGTGCTATAAATAGTATCGATTTGCAATGCAGATCTCAACTTTTTGAAAGGAATATTTCTCATGAACATTTGTGAATTTAAAAGAAAGTGTTTGATTTCCCATCCTAAATTATTACTGTACAATAGTATACACTGTGCTGCATTGGCAGGGTTCTTGCTTGTAAACTTTGTCTGATGAGGGCTGTTTGTTTAAACAACACAATTAACCCTCTCCAAAATCTGGAAAAATTCCCATACAAATATACCGGAATTCCATTATGGGTATTGTTGCCAATGGAGAGAATATGTTGGGCAACTTTTGAGCGTTCGCTATTCCTTAAAACTAGAGGAATGTATTTTATGTTTTATACAATAGTAGATCTGTTCGCATGTACAGTAAGAGCTCTCTCTGGCGCTATATCTTTTGGTATCAGTGGAAATTTTGTCCATGGAAGGTCTGCACAAGGCCTATAGAACTATATAATGGCTTTGATTACAGCCCTGTATGCTACACAAACCTAAGTCTTGTTCCAGTAAGGCGATGAGTGCCTTGTGGCTGGGGTGACCACTGTCAATTCTAGCTAACTCTATGAGAGCGGAGGGTATTCAGCACCTTGTGAGGTTGAGCCATAGAAGATGAATACTCCGCATGTTGCATATATATCATGTCGGCCACCAAAGGCTGAGAACAGGAAGCAAACATGCTTTTTAATGTGTTTCACATTGAAATAATTAAAGAGAATTGTCGCTGCAGGGAAATGTGTCGGTAAAAATTAACCCTGACTCACTGACAAATTTAGTTCATTTCAGGAAGTTCATGTTCCCCTGCCCCCACCCTCCCACCCTATGCAGTCAACTAAGTACTGGGGAACAGTTGTGATTTTGAACTTTAGCACTAGCAGTTGATTTTATTCTCAGAAATAGTGGGAATATAAAAACCCAATCTATAATTCTTGCTTATTGTTCCATGATTTTCCTGTGGAACTACTCGGATAGCTCTAGGGTGAGATCTGTTAGCAAGTGAGACACCAATCTGAAACCTAAATTCTGGAACCTGCACTAACCGTTGGAATCTACCTCCCTATTGTACATAAGGTGCAAGCATACTTCTGCAAGTCTTGCCATTATGGTTTAAGAAGCTGTAAACATTATGCTGCAAACAGCTATCCATTGAAGTCGCTTTTCTTGATGTCTTATATGTTACAAAACAGGTTCTTCTACATTGAAAGGAGTAAAAACCATCAAACACTGGAATGACAAAAAGTAATACTCCTTCTCCCTTACGGGTCTAAGCATATGTGTTAGAAAGACAGAGGTACATGAAATCTATACTGCTGACTTTAAAAATATTAAATATGACAGCAGCACTTATACTCATTACTCATCTTTTTGTTGCAGAAAGCTAAAGATTGAAATAAATAAAGATGTTTGTTTTCACTACATTGCTATTATATGATCTTATATTTAGTGATTCTAATATTATTCAAATATAGCTTGTGGCACTAAAATACTTGAATTTTACCCATTTGTTTGATCAAAATTTTGGGGAAACCAGTGTGGAATCTGTGGGTTTTTTCTTCAGTTTAATCTTTTCTCTACCCAACCTAATATTTTACTATTCATTTAACCGATGGGGGGAGGTGTGTCTAAGGTAACAGGATTGTGTGTCTGAACTGCTTTATATCTATTTGATGTCTAGAATTGTTTTTTTGTTTTTGTTTTCTGTGTGCCTGTCTGTCAGCGTAGAGGATTCAAATCATTTATTTTATCAATAAGGGCTCAGCTTTCTAAAATTCTCTATCCCAAGGATTATTTTGGAAATACCTACCTGTTTTCAGTAGCAATCCAGTAATTAGTCAGCTGAAAATTAAAAGTTCTCCTTGATCTTTTGTGTAGTTTGTTGATTTCAGGTGATCTCCTGTTCTGGATACCTAGAGCAGGGAAAAAAGTTTACTGGGGTAGTAATTATATTGATCTATGTTATAAAATTCACCTTTGAGGTTACAAACGGAAGAGATGGATACTCAAATGGCACAAATCAGCATAGCTCCAATGAAGCCAATGCTGATTTACACCAAAGGAGAGTGTGGCCCTGGACTTGATCCTACAACTCATTCATTCAAGGGAATTTTTTTGGAATGAGAAATACAGGTATTTTCTGTATCTTACAACTTCGAATAATATATTAATTTTATGTCCAATCCTGCATGATATTTGATCCTCCTCCTCCTGACGTGTAATATGAGGCAGCTTCTGCCACCTTTTTAAGATTGGACAACTTTGGTGAAAACGGACAAGACTCCAGATTAACCCCTTCTGTATGGGTGGCCACCTGCTCATCTATTAGGTGGTCATCAGATGTTTGCCCGCACCCACCACCCGCCCACCTCATGGCCCCCACTCATGTCATCGTTGCAGCAAATGGGGAGCCTGCCATGCAAGCGAATGCTGGCTGATGCGGATGAATGGGCGCCCACGTGGCCATCTCCTGTCTGTTAGGGTGCGCACAGCCTCCTTGTGTGAATGCCTCCAGGACCATAGAGTCCTGGGTGGAGTGCCTAGTGTGGTCTGGGGTGCAACCATCTCTCCATGGTGGAGAGGGGGGAGAATGACAGGGAGAAATGCCTGCTTGTCTGTCTGGTTTGCTGCTTCAAACCTGCGAGTGGTGGCTGTGCACAGGCTCCATGGAAGGACCGCAGACTCCAGTGGGCTAATCTCTCGTCTGTTAACACCCTTTGTTGCTGCAAGTTTGTAAACACTTTGGAATGAAGGTGCATTTTACACAATGAGGTGAATCCTTTCCCAATCCTAACTCAACCTAACTGCATAGAAAATAGCCACAAAGTGCTGTAACAATTGATATAAATACAGCTGGCTTTTACTTGTTGTACTGTTCTATACACACCATTCTTGCGAGGTATTAATGGCTCATTAAAAAAAATGAAGTCTCCATAATTTACCATATTTTCCATTCAAATAGCATGTTAACACATTTCTTTAATCAGTGTGTAACTGTCAAGGGAAAGGACAATTCATCTAGTATATGCATATATTAGGAAAAACTGATCAGATACAATGCTATTTATTTTATATTTTAAAATTTAAAATATTTCTTTTTTGGGGGGTGGGGGGAGGAATTCCTGCAGGGAAATGGTTAATCTATTTTTAACTAAAGCTTACTTTTGTAATCTATCCAGTGCTTAGAGTTCTGTCATTGATCTATGATTTATGTGATTTAAACCACCTCTTGGCTGTAACATTGGTTTCTATCCAAGATGCTGAGCTGAATACTAATTACTAGATCAAATTTATGCTGTTGGGCTAAGCAGCTGAAGGAGTTTTCCTTGTAGAACTCCTTTAAACCATGCCATGAGCCTTAGTGAAATATTTTTTTGGCGGGGAGGTAGGAATGATGAAAATGTTTCACTAAAATTGTCTTTGGAAAGCTTTATAGTGTAAATGTGTTGAAGTGAAGTGTGTATACCACCGATACGCAGAGTTAGACGTGTGTGCATGTGTGTATGCACGCATAGAGTTTGTGTGTGTGAAAATGTATATGTCTTTGCAGTGGGACCTCACTAACTCACATTAACGATCAGGAGACTCATTGAAGAGAACCTAATGATGTGAGTGAGCAAATGCATAAATAAGATGGGGGATATTTTATCCCAGAATATATTTTGTGCATTTATTTTGATAAGTGTCGTGCAGTTGAGATGATTTATGATGCTCTGCCATATACTAGTAAATGTGCTGTATTGTATTTAGTTCAAGTAATGATGTCTTGGTAACAACGTCCTCACTCTAGGTCTTTTTTTGAGCAATGGGGAAACAATATAAGAAGCAATATAGGACTTCTGGATTTGTGCAGAATGAGTTAGGTTTTTATGTATGTTTATGTGAGAGAGAGAGAGGGTGAGAGGGGGCGCGTGCTGTTTTAGGAAATAAAAGAAGGAACCTTCAACTGTGGCCACTTGGGGATATACGATTTAGGGTGTGACCCTTTGGCTATAATATTTAGTGACGTTGTTGGAACTTAGCACCTGCACAAGTCCCATGTAAATGGAATTTGCACTGGGGCTAAGAGCTGCACTGATGCTAATCAGCTGAAGGGTCATGCTGGAAGTCCAGCCAAAAACTGCTTAGTAGTCACTGGCAGAGTGCAGTTAAGGTAGTCCAAGGTGCTTGATAAATGCAATCTTGTAGCTCAGTAATTTATCACATTGGTATTTCCATCACACAATATATGTGATGGTTTGCTGCAGTGGCACCTCATCTGTTGGGGCTAATGGAACTCAGTCCCACGAGTAAATCCTGCCCCTTGGGATGATCTGCTGGCTGAGGCAGCTGTGAGCAAGTTCCATTCTCTGCCTGCTCCCAGCACAGGCTGCTGGAGTGCAGGCAAGGTTGATTGTTCTTTAGGCCTGCTCTGCACTCTACCCACAGCACTGCTTGAGAGTTGTGATCAGGGGGAGAGTGGATCTTGGGGCTAGCCCTTGGCAGATGTGAGCAAGCTGCATTCTGTGCTATTCACAGCTCCCCAGAACAGGCTACTTACTGTGCTGTTCATGGAATGCCTAGAGGACTGGTTGATCTTTAACCCTGCTCTGTGATCTACCCAAAGTACTGTGCTTAGGGGAGCTGTAAGCAAGTGCAGTAAACAGTTTGCATGCAGCTGCCTTAAACAGTCTGGGGTTAGCTTAGATCCAGCCTTGACTAATGGAGTTCCCGCGTGCCTTCTTCCAGGTCAGGGGAACGTGGAAGTAGGAATGGTTTCCTTTTTGTGTAGGGGAAACGTATGGGTGTGTGAGAGAGAGGGGGTGGGCTTGAGTGCAAGTGTGAGTGAAGGGGATTGAGGAATAAGTGTATGAGAGAGGCCGTATTGTGTTTCCCTCCACTCCTATTATCTCCAGCCCCACCAAAGATTTTAAGTACAATCTGCCACTGGCTTGCTGTGTGCAAGTTTAATTAGTGGGTATGTGTGGATATGTGGGGAAGGCAACACAACATTTGACCATGGTCATATGATGAAAGGCTGTGTGTTGAGTGGCATAGGAAAGTGGTGTTTTTCAGCTGTGTAGTTTTTCTCAGCCATGCCATTGTCCTACAATGACCCTGCAATTTTATTTATACTTTATTTATGTTTACATTTTTACCCCACTAGTCTCTGAAGACTCAGGATGGCTCACAACATCAAAATGAAAAAATCAAAATATAAAATACAAGAATACATTAAAATCCTTTCAAACCCCATCATCCCACAATTTACCCCCACCTGCCACCCACCCATCCTCCTCCCCAACCCCCTCTACCCAGTCCCACCAAATACTATTCCTGCCTGCCAAATGCCTGGCCAAACAAAAAGGTCTTGCATCTCCTCCAGAAGATGAAGAGGATGTTCCATAATTGTGGAGCAGCAACCAAGAACACCCACTGCATGACCTAGATGTAGCAACTTCACAGACAGTTGGCACTGATGAGGGCCTCCTCAGCTGATCTCAGAGGCTGCGACAGGACGTAAAGGTGGTCTTTCAGATACCTGGGGCCTGGCCGTTTAGGGCTTTATAGGGTAAAACCAGCACCTTGAATTGTGCCCCGAATTGGCAGTCAGTGCAGACTCTGGAGCACTATTGTATTGTGGTCCCGGCCACCTTCCCAACAGGAGGCGGGTTGCCACATTCTGCACCAACTGCAGCTTCCGAATAGTCTTTAAAATCTTTAAAACAGCCCCATGTAGAGCACAGTGCAGTAGTCTAGCCTCAAGGTTGTGAAGGCATGGATGATGTTGGCCACTCCTGGTCACTGTCACAACCTGACAATCCAGGTGAAGCAGTGGATCCAAGAGCACCCCAAGGCTGTGAAACTTAGTGACCAAGGGAAGCCGGACCCCATCAATGACAGGGGTTGCCACATCCCCCAGATCACAAGATCTGCCAACCATCATCACCCCAGTTCCCAGGTAAGCAGTTAGACTGCAGAACCTGGATTAGATGAAAAGGAGAGAACTGGGTGACATCTGCATATTGCTAGCACCCACTTCAAATCTCTGAACAATCTTGCCCAAGGGCCTCGGATACACATTGAACAGGAGTTGGGGACAAGATAGAACCTTGTGGGACCCCACAAAGGAGTTCCTGAAGAGATGACAAGCCACTGCCCAGATACTAGAGGTGGGACCCCGGGCCCATTACCGGCTACCGGATTTACCGGTTACCGGTTCTCCAAGAACCGGATTCCCGGATTAAATCCGGTATACCAGTACCAGTTTTATTTCATTGAGTTCAATGGGGCACTGTGTCCCCATTGAAATCAATGAAATAAATTAATTCCTCCCCCCTACCCCTCCCAGGCTGTGCAGGTGGAAGGGGGGACACCCCCCACCCACCCTGCCCAGCCTGGATTTTTGTTTAAAAAAAGACTCAGAGGCGAGCCC
>QEPC01009038.1:57876-81021 GCA_003113815.1 Sphenodon punctatus | reverse complement strand
GGGATCGGGTCATACTTACCGGCGGCTGCGGGGATGCCGCGGCCGCTGGTGCTGGGGGGTGGGCTCGCCTCTGAGTCTTTTTTTAAACAAAAATCGAGGCTGGGCAGGGTGGGTGGGGGGTGTCCCCACTTCCACCCGCGCAGCCTGGACTCGGGGAGGGTTTGTTTTTTTTAAACTTTTTTGGTGGGGCTTTAAGTTTTTACATTGCAGCCATTTTTAAATGGCTGCAATGTAAAAAAATCCGGTACCCGGAATCCGGTAACCGGACCGGATTTACCGGGTCGAATCCGATAATGACGGTACGCCCAGTACCGGCATTATTGGATTCCGGATTTACCGGTTTTCCCGCCCCTACCAGATACACATTGAACAGGAGTTGGGGACAAGATAGAACCTTGTGGGACCCCACAAAGGAGTTCCTGAAGAGACAACAAGCCACTGCCCACTCCTAGTCAAGAATGAGTGGAACCACTCAAGACCCAGCCAGGTCCCACAGCCATGTAAAATATATCTAGGGTCAATGGTATAAAAAGTCACCAAAAGTTGTAACAAAATCAGCAGGGTACAATTTCTCCTGTCAATTTTCAAGTGGAGATTGTCAATCAAGGCCACAAGCACAGTCTCAGTGCCATGCCAAGGAGGAAAACTTGACTGACATGGGTCCAGGAAACAGATAGCATCAAGATGTGCCCAGAGCCGCAACCACCCATTCAATAACCTTTCCTAAAAAGGGGAGGTTAGAGACAGGGTGATAGCTGGCAAGGGAATCAACATCAAGAGATGGTTTCTTAAGCAGGGGGCAGATGACCGCAGCCTTGAGGTCATCAGGCATCCTGTCCTTCCTAAGGGGAGGTATTGACAACCCCAGCCAGAAACACCCCCAATGTCTCTCAGCTGGCTTTCACCAGGCAGGATGTTCATGGATCTGTTTCACAACTGGACGTCTGCACTCCTTCAAGCACGTCCTCCACATTGGTGGGCCAGATTAATTGAAGCTGATCCAAGTAAACCAGACAAGACTGGGCCTCCACAACCCCAAACTCTGACTCTGCACTCCAACTAGCAGCGCTCAAGTCAAGCCAAATATGAGTGACTTTGTCTGCAAAGTAGGTGGCAAACTGGTCACAGCAGGCAGCCAATTACTCTAACTCTGGGTGGACACAGCAAGGATTTAATAAGCTATTCACCACACGGAAAAGCACCACTGGACGGCACTTTGAAGACGGTATGGTGGCAGCAAATAAATCTTTATTCACTGCTGGATGCCTCCTTGGTGCCACCGTGTCAATAGCGTGGGTCAGAATGTCATACCATAAATTAACCAGGGCATCGACAGGGAAGCTGTTGAGGTCAGTGGATAAATCCCCCAGAGAGTTCTGGAATCCTATTGGATCCATTAGTCTCTGGGGGAGAACCATCTTAACCGGTCCACCACCCCGACAGGGATCTGGGCCTTCAGAAGGGAATGGTCTGACCATGCCAATGGTGTCATAGGAACACTCTCAACAGAACCTCCTGTTTCCAGGCCAGTGTAGAACATAAGGTGTCGGGCCAGATATTATTGGGGATAGGCCTGGCCCATAGTTTTTATGGCTAGCCTCAGCATGTATATTGAAATCACCCAGAACAATAAGTCTGGAAGATCTCAACACCACCTCTGAGAATAGCTTGGCTCGAACAGTCAGGGAGTCAGCTATGTAGCAGAGTGGTCAGCACGCTAGCAGAATCCCCAATCTATCCCGGTCCTCGAACATTATGTGGAAACATTCTATGTTGGACAAGTCAGACACTGGATACCTTCAATAGACCGGATTGTCTTTAAAGACCACTGCCACTCCACCCCCTTGGCCTCCAATCTTAGGTTGATGCTGCACGAGTACCTGGCTGGCACTATCCTGGTCAATACAGGCCCAGAAGCCTCATCCAGACAGGTCTTGGTAGTGCATTTGAAGATGAGATCATGGATGTCAATTGCTTTATTAGCCGCTGACCTCGCACTAAGCAGCATCCAAGACAGATTAGAGACTCCACAGACCTGAACTGAACCACCAAATATCCCAAGATGGGGGAAAGATAGCCAGGGGAACAGACACCAGGTGCCTACCCCTGTACCCATAATGATATTTTCTCTCCCCTCCCCCCCACACCATACCTCCATATACACAACACAACCCCAATTGTTTCCACATTCACCCCAAACACTCCCCTCTCCAAAGAGACCCCCCAACTCCATAAAAAGCTGGAGGGAAGGCACACCCCAAGCCAGACATCCCTGGAGAGGTATTGGCCAGGGAGGCAGGCAAGAAACCAACCGTACCCTCTACTAGGGATGTGCGAATGCGGTTCGGAGTTCAGACCGAACTTTTGAACCGGACTAGAATGTACGAACTTGGTTCGAAATTCGACCGAACTTTTGAACCAAACTCGATTTTTGAACTGGACCGAATTTCCGAACTCGGTTCTGTTTGCACATCCCTAGCCTCTACTCCATTCTTGTCAGCCTTGATCTCTCTGCTGCCTTTGACATGGTTAACTATGGCTTTCTCCTGGATTTGCTATGCTCCCTGCGTTTCCAGGACTCTGTTCTCATCTGGTTCACTTTATATCTCTTGAACTGCTCCTTCAATGTTTCTCTTGCTAGTACCTCCTCTATGTCACTTCCCCTCTCTGTGGGAGTTCCCCAAGGCTCTGTCCTGGGCCCTCTCCTCTTCTCCTTTTACTCTCTTTCCTTGGATAAACTCATTGAATCTCATGGCTTCTGGTATTACCTGTAGGCTGATGATACACAACTCTATCTCTCCACTTCCACACTCTTCTCCTCCATCTAGTCACATATCGCTGACTGTCTCTCTGACCTCTCTGCTTGGATGTCTCACTGCCAACTCAAGCTTAATATGGCCAAGACCGAGCTCCTCATCTCCTCGCCCCACACATTCCCCATCTACTTTCCTCTCAATTTCCATTGAGGGTGTCACCATCCAGCCTGTCCCTCAGGTGCGTAGCCTGGGATTAATCTTTGACTCCTCTCTCTCCTTTATGCCTCAGATCCAGGCTGTTGCCAAATCTGCTTCACCTTCTATAATATTGCTAATATCTGGCCCTGCTTTAGTTTCCACTGCAAAAAACCTAGTCATGCTCAAGTCATCTCTCGCCTTCACTACTGTAATTTCCTTCTTATTGGCCTCTCCTGCTCTGATCTCACTTCCCTCATTGCTGTTCAATGCTCTGCTGCCAAAGTCATCCACCTTGTCCAACGCTTTGACCACATTCAGCCTCTCCTCTCCACCCTCTGCTGGCTCCCTTTGCGTTGAACGCATTCAGCGCAAGTTCTTGATTTTCACCTTCAAGATTCTTCATGGACTTGCTCCTTATTTCTCCACTCTTGTATCCCGCTATGCTCCTGCCTGGGAGCTTCACTCCTCCTCTGCTCTCATTCTCTCCTACTCATGACCCCCTTGCTCCTCTAAACATCTTTGCCCCTTCTCTCTTGCTGACCCCAATTCCAGGAACTCCCTTCCTGGAGACAGTCATTCTGCTCCCTCCAGTTCAAGTTTCAAATCCCTTCTGAAAACCTACCTTTTCTGTCAGGCTTTCCCTAGCTTCTCATGAGTGAAATTACATCCTCTTCCCCCACTTCACTCAGAATATCTTCCCTGTAACTAAGTTACTAAGTTAGTTCCCTGTAACTAATTTAAGCACATACCTAAAACTTCTCAACCTCATGAATGTATCAGTGGGTATTGTCAGATGTTACAAGATCGTTGTTCACCACAGTGGATCCCATGTGGTGGCAGTGATCTCATGAACGTCTATTTCCTCCCAGCCAGATGTTCACCACAGTGAACACACAGCTGGGATCAAATTAACCATGGTTCTGGAGGTGAGGCCGACCTCGTCTCCAGAATCGTGGTTAGGTTGGCCATGACCTGGGATGGGGCTGGCAATGGCCACGATGAATGTCTGCTTGCCAGTCCTGTCCCAGAATCGGGTCCCAACCATGGGATGGGATCGGGCGCAGCAGCCTGATTGGCCGGTGTGCCCGCCTGTCTCTCCAAGGGCAGGCAGCCGTGGATGCGCGGGGTGGGTGGGTGGGGCTGAGCGGTCACACGTTGCACTGCACAGCCCTGCCCCCTCCTTGATTCCCCTCTGCAATCAGGCCAGTATGTCTAAAGGATGGCCGGTCCGATCATGGACCGGGATCCGAGATGGATCCCAGTCCATGATTGGACCGGCCGTCCTTTAGATGTACCAGCCTGATGGATCCTGGTCCAGGGTTCTGCGTGGCGGCCCGAAAGGCCCGTCACATCTGAAATTACTCCTTGTCTCTCCTGATGTTTACCTCTCCTTTGTCTCTCTTAGTTTGTAAACCCTCTGGGGTGGGGATCTGTCTATAACTATTGATTATACAGTGTCAGGTACACTACTTGTGCTATATAAATAAATTAATTAAATAATAATGTCTGAAGTGGCAATTCATCAGTCTCTTGCTGTGGGAAGTTGTACAATGTGGAACTCATTTTTGTTATGAATTTGCCCTTATTTCATCCTTTCCCACTGTACCAAAACAACCCCAAGGCTGTAATATTTGCTCCAAGGATATGTTTAGAATGATCACTCTTGGTTATGTATTTATTGTCATCATTTTCTTATTTAATTTATTTAATTTATTTATTTTATTTATTTATTTCTGCTCCCTCCTTCTTTAAAATTTGTGCCCCTTGTTTGTTTTAGATATATAGAATTTGTTTATGACTTTAAGGCAAATTTTTGTTTCTTTTAGGTGCCCTTGCTCTGGATGAACAGTTATGCAATCACAGTGCAAATGTGCTGCTTTATTGTCCCTGGAGCAAATAACTTCTCTGTTCATCAGGAGTCAATACTTCTGGAGGGAATTGATCTGGGGAAGCTGCCTGTGTAATGCCATGGGAACTAGTGCCTATGGCAAATGCCTTAATGAGACATAGGTTTTGGTGCCAGCTTGGCTCATTTGTGGGAGTAGTGGTAGAAAAAAGCATTTTTGTATTTTGGATAACCATCCAAATAACATCCACAACTGAAATGGATATTTGCATAACTGATCTTTTGGTCATTTTGGTGTTTTAGTTATTTTAGCTACCCTAGGGACTCATGTTCACTGAGTTTTTTCCCAGTGGGGAAAATACAGTGAACATGGGTCCCTAAACTACGTACGTTGAAAGACACTTTGGGGAGTGACCATGCTGTTCTTCTTAGGGCGTTTTTGACATACAAGTGGTGGTGGGGAATCCCCACCAACCCTTAGAAAATCCCCTGCAGTCATTCAAAAATTCTCCACCACTTTAGTGATGATATTAGAAATTAGCACCTGCACAAGTCCCGTGCAAATGGATTTGCACTGGTACACCAGGCACCAGTAAGGTGCCCTTCCATAATGGCAATTCCTTCCCCCTCATCTCAGTTTGGTCCTTCTTCATTCTCCACCTACCAGCCCTGGATTTATGGTGCCACTGTGCCTTGACTGAATTAATTTGAAATGACCCATTATGGGGGGCAATCCAGTGCCCCGCAGGCCCAGTTCTCGAACAAAAGCACCTGTGCTTGGGTGCACATGTGTGCTGTGTGTGCAGCATGGCTGTGCCAGGGGGGGCGTGCTACAGGTTGGTGTAAACCCTGGGCCCATGGTCCTGGGGATGAAGCAGGCATGGTTTCTGCTCCATCCCCTGGGCCACAGGGTGTGTGGGCTCAGGGGTTGCGTTGGCCCGGGTTGCGCCTTTGGCCAGTGCAGTTGTGCTGTGCGTTTGGTGCTTGTTTTGCCTGAGCATGTGCGTTTGGGCCATATGGCGTGCTTAGGCATGGGTGTGCATGGGTCATTGGATTGCCCCCATTATCTATAACCCCTTGTTGTCAATTTTAATTCAGCCAAAGAGAAGGCCTTGTCAACCAGATAGACTCATCTGGAGAGTGTAAAGGAGCCGGAGAAGTGGGTGCAGATGTAGTATTTAATACAATGAACCCCTATTATAATGCACTTCAATATAGTAGACCCTTAGCGCTAAAGAACCTTGCAGCTTCCTCCCTGGCATTTTGATTGTTCTCACAACAAAAGGCCTAGATCCTCAGAGGCCTGTTATAATGAGGAGTTACTGAACTTGGAGTTAGGGGGACTGTGTGTTCCTGAGTCATACAACATTTTGTAGCAAACTGTGCCTTCAATTATCCTCTTGGTTTTCTGACTATCTGAGAGTCAGCATTGCTGATTGGTTTAATCATAGGTGTAGCTAGGTTTGTGCAGGAGATGGGATAGGGACCTCTTGTCCCCCTTTCCCAATGGTAGGGGGTGCTGCTGCACTAGGGAGCATGTTCTGCCCATGTTTGTGGGTCCTAATGCAACTGCAGCACTTGCCACTATTATAGCTACACCCTTGGGTTTAATGATCCCAACTAGGTTATTATTGTACCCAAAGCTTTATCATAGCTGCAGCCACGTCCACGGTGTAGGGGGCTTAGTCAGGGGAAAGGAGATATGAGTAGACCACCCCTGTGTACCATGACTGCAAGAGCATCCCCTGCTGTAAAATGCTCTTTGAGGCTAGAGTTGAAATGCATGATCCTTATAACAACAAGAAGTGTATCTGTTGACTTTACCCATTACAGGTCTGTCTGGATGAAGCAGAGATTAATTATTATTTTTTCATTTCACCTATTTTGTTCTTGTTGTTTCTGTCAATTTGCTTGAACCAAAATGACCAAAAGAATGGCACAAAAGTAACCAGAGAAACAAGTGCATGCAAATGTTAAGTGCAAATATCTATTTGTTAAGAAACCCTCAGCAGAGCCGAAGGTGGCAAACCCAGAGTAGCCCTTAAAAATTGATTCTGAACCACCTCTATCACTTCATCAGCAGAGTACCCCTATACTTCAGCCCCATACAATATCTGTGACAACACCTTCCCTCTAAATGCTTTACAGATGACCTGAAATGAAATAGGCCCATCAAGGGCATGAAATATCCTGACCACCTGTGATGACTAGCATGCTCTTTGTTTTGCTGCCTCTAAATGTACCTTCCCACCCCAATTGCAGGAGAAGGTTAGTCCCAGATATCTAAAGAACTTAACTACCTCTATAAAATAACCTGCCATATGCCAACAGAATTCTCTATGTTACCTATTCCATCTGACAATTTTTGCTTTCTGAAAATTAACTTTCAGCCCATTTATTTCACAGAGCTCATGAAAGGTAGTCAAGGCACACTGAAGGCCTACTGGTGAAATTATGGCAGCATCATCTGCATATAGAAGGGTATTAATATGTGTAGCCAGAATCTTTGGTAGGTGATAATGTATATTTCTAATAATTCCAATTAGATTGTTCACTTACAGAGTGAATAGGAGGAGGGGAAGAATACAGCCTTGTTTCACCCCCTTCTGGATAACAAAACTATCAGATAGTATCCCTGTACCACCACAGTGGTACACCACAGCGTATCTTTATGATGGCTATGGTGAGAGCTAGTGCCAATAAATAAATAAAATAAACTAATTTGTTAAGAAAGCTATTCAAATATGGAAATGAAATTCACAAATATGAGAGAGGTAATTCATTTCAGCTCGTGGAGACTAATTTGATACAGGCTGGGTAGTGGGGGGAAGCAGATAGATTGGTTGAGCTTTTACACTCCACCCCATGGCTTGGTGGATCAGTCCTTTACCATAACTGCTGATCGGACCCTGACTATTTTATATGATTCCCTGATTTCTCTAAAATTCTTTCTCCCCTTCCCCCATATTTGAACTCCTGGAAATACCCCCACAAGTATATGTATTCTCAAGCAGACGTAGCCACAGCCTCCTGAGGAAAGTCTTTTCAAGAGCAGACAGGAAACATGAAGACCCCTTTTCTGGAGGGAGAAGTTCCCAGCAGTCCCCACACTGGTGTCAAGATTTTTGAGGAACTAATTCAGGGAGGCCAGAGCTTTCTAAATAATTCCCATATTTCAAAAAGCTGCTTGGCGTAAGCAGCCTTAGCAGAAAGAAGCTTACTAAAACAAATCTAGTCATTCCTAGGTCATTTGAACTCAGTCTGTAAGGTCACGCTTTGAACTAGAAGGGTAGTTTACCCTGTCACCAGGCATTTTATTCCAAAATATGAAATAAAACCCTGTATCCCTTTAACACCCTGTGCTAGAAAACCACAATATTTCAGTACAGTAGTAAAGAAAGACCGTCCTATCTGGCTAGTACTTTGTAGCAAAGCAAACACGCCCTTCCTTTGTGACAGTATTTGCTAATGCCACAAATATGAAATGGTCAGAAGAGTCAAACACTTGAAATCAACGCAGATTCCCCAATAACAACCATACAGAACACCTTGCATGCATATGATCTGCAGTAGTAGCAAGGAATAATATAGTCCATGCGATCTTAGGCACTGACTGAAGGTCAATGCATGTACATGGACTGAACTATCTCTGGCACCATGCAATCACAGTGTGTGTATGTGTGGAGTGCGGAGGTCTGTCTCCGCTCAACTGCACCCCCATATGTGTCTAATGCCACAGCCATGCCACTGCCAGGTGGTGGTGCCGTTGTGCGGTGGCAGACCTTGCCAGGGGTACCATGCACATGCACAGCATGTTGCGTGTGTACAGGGTAGGTTTGGTCAGCATGCTTGCACACCTTGGTTCGGGGCCATAGTGACCAACAAAATATTCTCACTTGAATATAAGCTCTTATCTCAACAAATTAAATCTGCCATAAAACCAGGAGGTTGAGAAGGACCTCAAAATTCATCTTGTCCGATTTCCTAAGAGACAGGAGACTTAATCCTTCAAGCACTTTGCTGTCACAAGCCCCATTGGAGTGAATGGAGTTTGCATCAGTGTAGATCTTTGAGGATTTAACTGAAAAAGAGGTTCTGTGGATACAATCCTTTGGTGCTAGCGGCATCAGGATTGCATTGTTTCCTTGCCCTTGCTATGGGTGTCCTATTACTAGAAAACTTTAATGTTCTTTGAATATATTTTATTTCCCTGCAAAAGGGAAAATATTGAGGCTGAAATGAATAACTGAAAGGAGTATTGTTTTCAGTTATAATACAATACAGTTCAGCATTTGAGCCTGAGCATGTTTCAGAGGGTGGTGTACGATTTTTTTGGTTTGAAAATGCATTTGACAGGCGGGGATAGGGGTTGCTTGAGTGGGTTTGGGATAAGAGTGTGAGGGGGATTGGATGGGAGGAATGGGGAGGTGGCATTGGATGGGTTTTGTGGGGGGTTCTAGGTGGGTTGGGGGTTCTTTGAGGGGGTTGTTTGTATTTCAATGTTTTTAACTTTTATTTTTTATGTCCTGTTATGTTTATATTTTTTTATTTTGTAATCTGCCATGAGCCTTTTGAATAAATAAAAATATTTGCTTCGGTGAAGAGAATGAAGTGCTATTCATTTTCATATTTGTTATTCATTCTGAGTGTTTTTGTTTTGATCATTTTACTATTTCAGTTTGTGTTCTGTCATTGGGTACTATTTAGCGCTGTTGCACAACACACAGTTGTGTGACATTGTTTTGCCGAATAGCACTGTTGTGTAAAAGATTGGTGCATAACAACACTAAAATATGGAAAGAATAGCAAAACACCGAAATGAGCAAACTGCAATAGCTAAAATATCTAAATGACTGAACTGGATATTGAAATGACCAAAATGGTTAAAAAATAGTGACCCTTTTAAAACGGACCGGGAAGGAGGCGCAGTCTGTGGGAGATGGGTGGAGGTGGTGGTGAGCGTGCGGCCTGTCACACGGACACTCACCCATCTCCACGCACGGAAGCACTTCCAATGCCTCTGTGCGTGGGGGATCGGTGGAGGTGGGTGGAGCACAGGAGCGTGCACGTACCCCCACTCACTGGCTGTGGCGGTCAAACGGACGCCTCCTCCCCACGAGTCACACACGGGGGAGGGGGGGAGCATCTGTGTAAAAAGGACCAGTTAAATGAATATGCAAAAATAAGCACACAGAAAAATATGTGCATAATTGTTGATTGATTGATGCATCCTTGAGGGTCATCTCTAGGATGTCAAACACTCATGTAGATAAAACAAGAGCATCACAGAAAGTTATTTTCATATTATATTTCAGAGAAACAATACTAGACTAACAATACTAGACTGTTGGTTAAGATAGAATAAATATCTCTATGTTAAACTGAAAAGTATTTTGTATAATTTGTATGACTTCCTACACCTTTGTTTTAAAAAGCAAATGTCTCTTTAATAAAAACAGCTTCCGTTGACTACAAATGTCTGTGGATTGAAGGTGATGCATACAAAATCCCCACCCATCTCAGAAAAATGTGTAATGCGTGACACCTGGCTGCATCACTATCGATTGCATTTGTTCCATAAAAATCAATGTCTCACAGCTGAAGAACACCTCCTCAGGCAGTTCAACAACCCCCATGAGCCTATTGACTTCAGCCAGATTCTTTGTAACACTGTATGGGAAGGTGAATTGCATCTCCTTTGCTGTCAGCTTGGTGCTAAGGCCCATTACGTCACTTTTTTTCTGTAAGATCAGAAATCCGTGTGTCTTGTCCCTGGGGTGCCAGAAAGTAATTAATCCTGTTAACATTCCATGCAGCAAAAAGCAAAGGCCATTTGAGTTAAGTATAGGTTGGAGAGAAAAACCACAACAAAAAAACTATTATTGGTGAAGCAGAGTACTAACACTGTGAAAGTAGACACCACGAACACTGAAGCTGGCTGAGTTTTTTCATTATGATGCTGCAAGATTGTTCATAGAAAAGCTTCTACTCTCAGACTAGGAGGATGTCTGGTAGAGTCTCAGCATTGGCTGGAAAGGAGTGTGCCCAGTTTCTCCACGCTACTCCTTGGGCTTAGCTTCACCCCTCTTTTTTTGTAAAGTTCATGCTTCCATTGAAGCTAGTTGCAAAGCTCATGTTGACTTCAGTGATGCAAAGTCAGGCCCATTGTACTATTGTGGCTTTGTGAATTCAGCTTCTGAACCAAAGAACAGTAGTATATCAAAAACCCCAGGATATTTGGTTGGGTTTAGTATTCCTCTTATTTGGATATGGAACTCTTAGAAATGCAGTAGGTGCATTTCTAAGGAGCTTTGAAACTCCTTCAGCTGTACACAAAATTTTGTGTATAAATCTAAGTAGACCATAAACTCTATTTTCAACACCATGGAGCCTCTCAAAGAATCTCAATCGTCCTTTTTTCCTCAAGTAGCTTGCCAGTGTGTTCAGGAGATACTGCCATTTTGAAAGGTAGTGGCACAAGAGACAAAGTAGTAAACCTTTCAAACATACTGGTCTCTCACAAGCAGAAGTTGATTCAATATAAATTGCCATGTTAACTACTTTGTCTTTTATTTTTCTCACTCTTGGGGCCAATATAGCAATCACATTATAAACAACAAATCTTGAAATTTAGAAAATCTTAACACCCACCCCCACACCAGCTAAAATTAATTTCAGTTGGGCCAGTAGGGTATATATTGGGACATTTGAAAGAAGCCCCATTCCCAACAAGACAGCTTGAGTTCTAGTTGACCAGCATTTGAATAGCTTCATTTTGGACAAGAAAGACCCCTTCCATTTTCTTCCTAAAGTCCTGGTCTGGGAATTCCACTTGCCTCTGCCAGGTTTTGTAATGTACAATGATTATCTTATGTTCTTTAACTGTTGCTCTGTGGACGATCCCTTCTCCCATCTCCACAAAAGAGGAAACTGACTATATAAGACACAGCAGCAAAATAGACCATATACAGGGTTATTAAATCCAGTAAGTAAACATAAATAAGAAAGTTTCCTCTCTCTTAAAATGATAGTCTGTCTCTGACTTCTCTGCCAGTTGTCTTACTAGCAAATCAAACTAAATATGTCCAAGACTGAAATCCTTATCTCCCGCCCTCCCCCATAAAGATTCTCTCTCTTTATTATTCATCTCCATTGATGGTGTCATTGTCCAACCTGTCCTCCAGGCTCATAGCCTGGGATTCACTGCTGACACCCCTCTCTCTCACACACCTCATATCCATTCTCATCTCCCTACATAACTGCTAAAATTCAGCCCTTCCTTATGGTTCCCATTGCTAAGACTTGAGTTATCTCTCACCTTGACTACCGCAGTCTCCTTTTTACGGGCCCTCCCCATTCTCATCTTGACCCTCTCACTTCTATTCATCAGTCTACTGCCACGGCCATCCACCTCACACATCTCTGTGGTGGATGTGAAAGGGGAGAAGGTGCTGATGTGATGAAAGAAGGAGAGATGGGGCTGAACATGATCAAACTCCTTGTGTTCACCGTCAAGGCTCTTAAAGGCCTTGCTCCTCTGACTTTCCACCCTATTTCCCACTTTGTTCCCACCTACTTATTCTCTGCCACCATTCTCATTTGCCCCAGAATCTCTTGCTCCCTAAGATATCATTGCCCCTTCTCCCACACTGCCCCATATGCTTGTAACTTCCTCACTCAATACGTATGCTCTACTCCCTCCCTTGCGACTGTCAAAATCCTGCTCAAAATCTACCTCTCAAGCCTTCCCTAGCTCCTTGCCCCCATAGATTGCTCCTTTATGCTTCCCTTTATACTGTCCCATTCCTCTAGCTCCCCCTCCTCTCTTGTAACTAAGCTCAGCACGTGTATTTGCAATTCCCCACCTTTATGAATATATCCCCATCCTGCCCTATGTGCCACACCCTTTGTCCATTCTGGATTGTAAGCCCCTGGGGGGGGTCCTGTCTCTGTAATCATGACTTTTCAGTGTCAGGCACATTGCTGGCACTATATTATTTGGTAATCCATTCAGTCATTAGTATAATTTGGTCTTTACCAACTATTGTTACAAATTTGGTACATTTGTAACAATAGTTGGTTTAAAAAAAAATGGTTTCAGACAAAAATGTGATTTTTTTTTTAAAAAAAAAAATGTTTTTAAAAATTGTTGACTTTAAAATGTTCATGGAAACTCACTGATTTCTGACTGAGTAATGTTAGGAATATCCTTCACTTCATGCTGCCAGACATCTCTCATCACTCATGTGTCCCCTGTTTCATTCCCTATCTCTCCACCAGTAAAGATTGTACATTGTGGTGAGAATCATTTATATCGGACAGCAAGACACTGATCATCAGTTGGGTATCTGCTATCCTGCTGTCCGTATCTGTCCACTGTTGAAGGGTACTTATTGTGGTGGGAATCAATCACTAGCATGTCACTGCTTGCTACAGAAGTGTTTTCCTCCGTCATCCTGTAAATGACATGATGCTAATCTTATTCTCTTGTCTGCTGACGGAAGTATGAGCACACCTAGTAACGAGCTTTTCTGTGTTCTGATCCTTCAATTTTCAATATTCATCACGCATCTTCCTTTAAACTTATAATATAAAGAGTCTCCAATTTAGTGAAAATTTTGTCAAGTGCAGTGGCAGAATATTCAACTTCAAAACTAACAGGGGCAGGGCAATCCTCCACTGTTAAAGTCAATTAGTTAATTTGAGAAAAGATACAAGCTGGATCCCAAGCCATGTGTTTGGTTAGTGAGCTACTGGAGAGAGGAAATGTGGACTAAATACGCATTTCTAACACATGCATCTATTGCTGACACAGAAAGATCATGGGCGAAGTAAAATTATGGCCATTCAAAAGAGAGAGATGTTCATTCTATATAATTTTGTAAAGGTTCCATAAATTTGAGGGTTTTGCCTATGAAGTTTGGGCTGCAAAGTCTGCCATGATGTCTTTTGACCAATTACAGTGGTTCCCAACCTTATTGCTTATGTGAGCCTATTTTGAGACCCAAATATAATCATATGGTCCCAGACAGCAACAGAGACATGCAAAGTATATTAAATAAAATTGAAATTGTGGACCTAGCCACTGGTGGTGTGATTCCGCTCCTGATCCACAGTTTGGGAATCTTTGGCCTCTTGCCTTTGAAAGCCGAGTAGTTAGAGATTTTAGCATAAGGCTCTCCAATGCCTTTCTCCCAAATGAATCCCATGCAGAATACACTGCGGCCCATTTGTCTCTACTCTCACAGCTTCCTGCTTTTCACTTGCACAAAATACAACAATTTCTAGGGCAGGAATAGGGAGCCTGTGGACTAAATCCTGTATCTCCAGTTCCTGGATCTGGTCCATGGATTCAGTCCTTACCTACCCTTAAGCACTGAAAGAGTGAGATCAGAGGAAGGGAGCAGAGATGAGGGTATGCACTCAAGGATAAGGGATGGATTCATGACATAGATATAAAGCCCTTAACAGCTTGGGCCCTGTGTATTTAAGAGAACTCCCCCCCCCCCCTTTTCTCCCTATGTTACATCATCTTCCCTTGGCCAAATACCACCATTGCATCAGGTTCAGACAACATGGGAAGTGGGCACACAGAGGGTGTTTTTTTTACACGAGATGCCCCCCCCCACGGACACTCACCGTTCATGTGGGGGACCGCTCATGTGAATTTGGTGCATGGGGGTGTCTCCTCCCATGACCTACACACCACCCACCCTGTCCATGCACTGGACACTCTGGGAAAAGCCAGAGTGACCTGTGCATGGATGGGGTGACCATGCGTGGGGCCACTTGTTTGAAGCGCCCCCCCCCCACACAACACCCACACACTGACCATGGACCCTCCCTGCCCGTCTTGTGTAAAAACACCCAGAAAGGTGGCTTCCCCACAGCTTTGTATGTCGCTTCTCCAGGACGTTCACCAAACCTCAAGCCTGAGTATCTCCAGAAGGCTTGCTCTAGTAACCATGGAAATGGGAAGCGGCAACAAGAGCCATTAACCCCTCCCCCCACAGTCCTGGGAGCTGGGCCAGACCATGCCCAGATTCACACCCCTGGAGTGGCAGTGTGGGGTGGACAAATACCAGCATACAGCCAGTCTTGGGGACCCTGTGACAGGGTTTGTGAAAACAACATACATGATCTTTGTTTGACTGAACAATGTAATTGTAAACCTTGGAAATTGCTATATAAGCTCTGATATGTTTGGTATCATTGAAATGGTAATAGAATGCTGAATCTAATGAAGGTGGGAAATGTATATAGAACTGATGTAAAGAAAAGTAAGTTTATAAGTAAAATTTAAATCCCCCAAACCAGTCTAGCTGGTTTTGGGGGGGAAATGGAAGACAACTGAAATGGAGATGAGGAGATAATGGGAGATATGCGACAGATAACCAGAAGTGCGCTCGAGAGAGAGAGGTTGAGATAGGCAGCTACCATTCTGCCATGCATGGAGAGTAAGAAATAAGCATGTCAGCAAAGAAGCAAGTGCCCAGACTCCCACAAAGCAGCTGGGAATTATGGATTTAAATATGAACTTATGTTTAGGGTAAAACTTTAACTTAGGGATTTCACAAGTAATGTAGGCTTGCACTATCTTTATACTTAATTTGCACTCTTGAATTGATCTTGTCTTGTACTTAATCTGATCTACACATATAAACTTCTTTTAATCAAGCTTTGGTGTGCTTGTGTATCTGTGTGGATACGGACAGTGTGTGACACAGCTGAAGGGAAATCTCAAGTTAGATACTTGGGTGAACCTTACTGTAAATTTCAGAGACTTGGGAAAGTCCAGGGACATGGGTGACAGGGTGGTGACCTCTTTAAAGACTGGGGTAGTTCTGGAGGGAACTGTGGACAGTGGAGACTAGAGCTGAACTGAATAGTAAAAAAAATATTTGCAAGTGTTTCCAAGTTTCTGTGGATCAGGCCCGAGTGTCCAGCTGGTCCTCAGTAATGCAACCAAATTCTCAGTACTCAGTAAAATTCTTGGTATTTTACCAAGTATTTTTGAGCCCCACGTCCCCTTGCATAGGTTCAGGGAAAGCCCTTATAAGGTGGTATATGCCACTGGCTTCCCTTCCAACCCATTTCCCATTTCATTGCTGTTCCCTGTCTTTCTTTCCTGCCCCTTTCCTCCCTTGGCTCAATTGAGGCGTTACTGAATACTGAGTACTGTACCAAGTACTAGGCTGATTCCTCAGTTACTTGGCACTTGGTAAAAATGAGTTGAATACCAGGATACTCGGTAAAAACTGAGTAATTCAGAATACTGAGTTTCAGCCCTAGTGGAGATTGTAGCAGGGGAAACTGAGGGTGACTTCAGACGTTACGGGCCTCCCTTTTACCACAGTCAATCCCCCGTGGTGGAGGAGGGCCCGTAATGTCTAAAGAAGTTCCCGCCAGAGGTTCACCCCAGTGAACCTCCGGCGGGAATCAGATTAACCACGGGTCTGGAGGTGAGGCCGGCCTCACTCCCGGAATTGTGGTTAGCGCAACCACACTCTGGGATCGGCCGAAGGTAACGTCTGTTTCCTCCACCAGCCTGGATTGTGGCCCAGACCACACTGTGGGATCGGGCGCAGTGGCCAAAGTGGCCGCTGTGCCTGCCTGTCCCCTGGAGAGCGGGCAGCTGGGGGAGTGTGGGGGGGCGGGGCTGTGCGGCTGCACGTTGTGCTGCACGGCCCCTCCCCGATCCCCTGTAGGAATCAGGATGGCACGTCTAAAGGACGGCCGACCGGCCTGATTCCCATCCGGGATCCGAAACGGATCCCAGACCGTGGTTAGAGGGAGACCCAGCACGTCTGAAATCACCCTAAGTTACAGCTAGTCTGGAGACAGGCAAGTGAGAACCCCCATCCTTTTGCACACTCATCCAGTACTGGAGTCTGGAAGCAAAAGGCAGATTTTATTAAACAGCCAGAACAAAGAAGGGGGATGGGAAGATGGAAAGGCACTGCTGAAAGGCACAGCGAATGGGCAGTTCAGGCCAGGAGCTGGTGGGTGCTACTAACCCTCCATCCCCCAGGGCTTCTGATGACACTGGCCTCCATTCTCCTGTGTGGGGCCAACACATGTTTGGATTTCACGCATGTTTCTTTAAGGGTAGGGGCAGGGAGCCAGGTTGACAGCACTTTCTTGGGAAGCTGCTCTCAGTGCTCTGGCCTTTTGGTCAGCCAGCATATATGATCCGGGTGGGACCATGTTTGCCTGGGATTTGTGGGTCCGTTTAGACAGGGTCGGCCTTACAAATTGCGGGGCCCTGGGCGAAGACAAAATGCAGTCTCACAGGCCCTGCCCACAAGCCCTGCCCACGCCCCCCCCACAAATGCAGAGAATTCCCCCCATGCCATGGCAACCCATCAGTGCAATGAAATCAATATGAAAGAGAGCACAGGACACAGATATTGGTTAAAAAGACAACTCTTTATTTAAAACACAAGCAGCTGTCTTAAATTAGCAAGCAATTGAACCTCCATGTAGAGACTCACTGCCAAATTCTGGCTACTACAAACTGCCAAATTCTAGTACTGAACGCTAGTTTAAGTGTTTTTCTGTCCCCATCTAGTGTATCCTCACAACAACCTTGTGAGGTAGGTTATTATTGTTTAAACCTTAGAGATGGAGAGAGAGAGAGAGAGGATGAGTCTCAACAGCCAATCTATTTTATGTACCATTGGTCCACCCCACCCCTGGGTTTAAATACACCCTCAGCTGCTTAGACTGAACTCAAAGAGAAAAAAGGCACCGTGGGGAAGGCAAAAAACCTCCTCTGGCTACCATTGCAAAAACCTTGTGAGGTAGGTTATTATTGTTTAAACCTTAGAGATGGAGAGAGAGAGAGAGAGGATGAGTCTCAACAGCCAATCTATTTTATGTACCATTGGTCCACCCCACCCCTGGGTTTAAATACACCCTCAGCTGCTTAGACTGAACTCAAAGAGAAAAAAGGCACCGTGGGGAAGGCAAAAAACCTCCTCTGGCTACCATTGCAAAACCGGTGGGAAAAATTCCTTCCTGGCCCCAATTTTACTTGGCGACCAGCATGGGCTCACAGTGCTAAGAGGGCAGGGGTGGAAGTGAGTATTTGATGTGAACACTGCCCTCAAGTCTAGGTAGGTCTGCCCAAGGGGCAGAGATTTGCATACTACTACTGGGAGAAGCCACCATGATCTTGTGAGTGAGAGTCCCGTAAAGGTCAACATCTCACACAGACCTTACAGGCTAAAAATCAAAAATGAACTACTACTCCCCAGCATCTGCTTCCCGGTAGCTAAATTCTGGCTACTGTAAACTGCCAAATTCTAGTGCTGAATGCTAGTTTAAAGTGTTTTACTTTCCCCTATCTAGTGTATCCCCACAACAACCCTGTAAGGTAGGTTATTATTGTTTAAACCTTACAGATGGAGAGAGAGATGATGAGTCTCAACAACCAATCTATTTTATGTAGCACCAGTCCATCCCACCCATGGGTTTAAATGCACCCTCAGCTGCTTAGACTGCACTCAAAGAGAAAAAGGCACTGAGTATTTGATGTGAACACTGCCCTCAAGTCTAGGTAGGCCTGCCCAAGGGGCAGAGATTTGCATACTACTACTGGGAGAAGCCACCATGGTCTTGTGAGTGAGAGTCCTGTAAAGGTCAACATCTCACACAGACCTTACAGACTAAAAATAAAAAATGAACTACTACTCCCCAGCATCTACTTCCATACTGGTGCCTGGTGCCCCTCCTTCAGTCACACATGAGCAGGGACATGCTGGTCTCCCTGTCTCAGACACCCTCACAAGTTTTATCTGCAGCTTACATGGATCCTTTGTTTAAGTCAATAAGGCAGTCCTTATGGTTTCATCTCTTCTGGAAATGTAGACCTACTACTAGCAAATAATACTTTTCTGGCCTTTTTTGCAGCAAAATCATCAATTAGTTTGTAAACATCCAACGATTTTGAGTTTTTATATTCAATTGAGAGACGGCTTATGCCGCAGAGTTGCTCTTGGCTCATACTTGATCTTAGATAGTTTTTTTATCCCTTTCAGTTTTGAAAAACTGCGTTCAGCACTTACAACAGTCACAGGTATTGTGAGAAGGATCCGGAGTGCCACAAACGCATTTGGATAAATGTCTGTTAGCTTATTCACAACCAAGTATTGTAGCATTTCAAGTGGTGTTTTGTCTTCAGTACAATGCAAGAGTAGTGATAGTTTGCTGTGGAGTTCATCACCGTCAATGTCACCAGAATCTCTATGCTGGAGAGCCATCTGAAGATCTTTACAGTGTTTAAGCTGTTCAGTGGGTGGCAGTTTCTTCAATTTTCCTGGCTCATAGAGAAAGCCAAAACGATCAGTGTAAAATTCATAGAGTTCAAAACGCTTCTGAAAGGGTTGCACTCCATGATCCACTATTAGAATTAGAATTTATTACGGCTCTAGCTTTCACCATGGCCGGAAAGGTAAATAAAAGAACAGTATATACACACAAATATAAATTCGGAATGTACACATATTCCTAGTTAAAATTAACAGAATTAACATAATAAAAAGAAAATGAATAGATCAACTTGTCTAAGTTCTGGACCAAGAAAAAGTTTCAAATCACCCCCCTCAACTAAGAATTTACGTAACAAAATCCTGACGTATTCTTGCTGCTAATAAAGCATAAGAAGCTACCGAATTCAGAATACTCGAATCCTGTGTTTCCAACAAGAATTTAATTTTAAGGGGCACAGGAAGATATCCCTTTGCTTGACTTAGTGGGTCTAACCACTGGCCCCTAATAGTCTCATAGAGCGGGCAGTGAAAAAAAATATGTTGCAAGTCCTCTAGTGAGGACTTTGAGCCAGGGCACATCGGGGAGGAGTAAAGCCTATTCATATAACGGCCATGCGTGATAGCGGAATCGAACAGCTAGAACTGTAAAAGCGTGTAGGACCTGCGCAGCCTCTTATCCTGCAATTTATCCAAATACATCTCGAAGTTATGCAGAATCTTAAAACCATGATAGCAAGGAGCGACTTTCCAGTCAACTAGTGTGGCCAAGTCCTCTTGCTTGGCCACATCTAATATCCTCTGATTCACCAAGCCTTTCTGGCCCCATGCAAAGGAGAGCGATAGACCAAGAATCCTTAGGTAGTCCGAGACTTGGGATAACCAAGAGTAAGTAAATACATTTTCACTCTCCAGTTTTTCTCTAAGGTAAAGAGTGACAAAATGGGAATTCTCCTGTTTGCAAATCTTGGACCAATATCAGAGTCAGGATTGCTTTCCGATACAAGGCATTGATAGTGTCCCTGTCTCTGCCCTAACAACAGGGCTCGGGACACTTTGGGAGACTTGCAGCAAACTGTATACAAACATATTTTGGACAATTTCCAAGGCCACCAGAGCTTCTGGTGGTAATATCTCGGTTCCATAGGCCATACGTTGTTGTACCTTGGCCCTATAGACCTTAAGGACCATGGAAATATGGATGCCTGGGGATCTGGTAGCCAATCTAAGTATGGCTTTAGCAGCAACGTTGGCCTTCAGAGCTATCAACTTTCCATGCTTCTCCCATTTGCCATTGCTAGAACAGGACATTCCCAAATAAACATAGGAATTGACTTGGCTAAATTCTGTCCCTTGAATTAACCAATGGTGTTTCCAAATCATTCTTCCCACAGCCATAATTTGAGATATGTTAGAATTTACCGTTAGGTTATTCTCCCTACAATAGTCAAGGAGATTTTCCAATTGTCTTTGGAGGCCTCTCCTGGTCTTGGAGATCTTGACAATATCATCAGCATAAAGAAGTGAGGACACCACTCTATCTTTTATTTTGGGAGGATAGCAACTACCCTTTAATAGGGCCTTCGGGAGATCGCTTATAAAAATACTAAATAGGAGTGGGGCAAGGACACATCCCTGCCTCACTCCTCTGAGAACTGGGAAAGAAACTGTGTAATTGAAACCCATCCTAACCCGGGCCTAGTTATTGGAATGGAGCTGAGTAACCAAAGTCAACAAGTCCTCATTGATACCCATAGAATCCATTTTCTCCCATAGCTTTCCCCTTGGAATGGAATCGAATGCTTTAGTTAGGTCTATAAAAGCCAAATACAAATGTCCCCACCTTATTTGCACATATTTCTCTATTATATGCAGCAAAATAAAGCAGTTATCAATAGCTGAGCGGCCTTTACGGAAGCCCAGTTGCCCTTCGGGAATTAAATTATTATTGTAAACCCAGTTCTCAAGGTATATTAATAAAACCTTGGCATAGACCTTCCCTATCACCGGGAGCAAGCTAATTGCACGATAGCAGCTTGGATCAAGGGGGTCTCCCTTTTTAAAAATGGGGATAATTATACTCTCTCCCCATTCCAAGGAGATCTACTTTATTATATTAATCAAAGTAAACAGGCTTGCAAGCAGTGGAGACCACCAGTCCAAACTGACTTTAAGCACTTCTGCGGTGATCCAATCACCGGTGGGGCCTTGTTGGATCTTAGTGTTTTAACTATTGCTGTTACCTCATCTGCCTCGACTATAAGGTTAAATGACTCAGCACTTGATGAAGAGGTATTGACTACCTGTGATAACATTCCTGGCTCACCCTCCCAAGTATTGCAATCGTATAAGTTGCTGTAAAAGAGGAGCCACTTGAATTCTTCAACTAAAGGTACCGGATGGTTATAACAGCGACCCAAAGAGGAATTAATCAAAAGCCAGAACTGTTTAGAGTCTTTCATGAGGGCCGCCACTTTAAGCTTGGCCCAAGTTACATTAATAGAGTGTAATTTCTTACTTTTGATTAAACTTCTATATTTACTTTTCTCCTTCAAATATGCTATTCTTGTTCCCTCCGAGTAGGTTCTAGCCCATGATGCCTTGTAGCAGGCTAGAACACCTTTAGTCATCTTACATTCTTTATCAAACCAGCTATTCAGCTGTGCAAATACCTGAGTGCTTTCTTGGGAGAGAACAGAATCCCCCAAAATATCAATAACTATAAAAAATTGTTTGAGCGCCAGAACAATTTCCTCCTCTCCAGCCTCCATAATAATTTCTCTAAGTTTACAGACTTCCTGACCCCATAATGTCTCTAGTCTCAAATCAAATCAGTTTATTCGGCTTAACCAAGTTATCGCCAGTAAGATAATTCAAAATACAAATACAAAATACATGACAGTAAAGTTCAAAATTATAAACCACCTTAATTCAAAACAAATTGCTATTATACCAATCAATATTATCCCATTAACCATTAGGCAATTGCTCTACCTAATAGCTACACTTCATCCCCTAGTAGCACTCAAATAAATCTCCATAGAGCTTAACCACCAGTATTAGTTGTTTCAGATCTTACCACGGCAGATCATCCCCATTTGATTGAAAGTAACAATTAACTGCTAATAATTAGACTCTTTAACCGATACACAAGTAACAAACATTCACTGGGCTTGTACCACGATTCTCGACAGGCTGGAAAGACAAAAACTTTCTCCTCTTTAAGAGTGCCTCCTGTAGAAATTTTACCACAGCCACTGTAAGGTCGGGATCATCATCAATTAGTAGCTTATGTACCAAGATCTCATTGGAGCGTCCCAGCCACAGGCTCAGGTAAGATATCAAATAGTATGATCTGATCTTGTCATATAAATGACAATTAATAAATACATGTGCCAACGACTCTGTCTCCATCTGGTCGAATGGGCAAGTACGTTCTGCATAACCAATCCCTCGCAGGCATCCCTCCAGCACATTTGTTGGGAGTGAATTAGTTCTGGCACAGAGGAAAAGATACCTTAATCTATCTGGCAATGACTGAGTTAAATACAATGCAACAGTCCCCCACGGTGGCATCACTTCCAAGTAATCTTTTAGGAAGATGGAATTTCTCACTGCAGCTTGAGACAACTGTATTTCTAAATCCTCCAATCTACTGATGATATCCTGTCTCACCTGGGAATAATCCTTTGCCAAAAGCTGTTCTTTAGAATAGCCCATTTGGGCCACAGAATCTTCCATGGCCTTCATCCATGGACTAGCATAAGAATCCTGCCTTATAGCTCTCAACAAAATCCGTTAGGAGTAATCAGGGCCCCGATTCTTCTGCAAAAAAATTTCTGAAATTCTGCGACCCAAAATGGAAAATTCTGCGACCCAAAATGGAAAATTCTGCGACCCGAAATGGAAATTCTGCGACCCGAAATGGAAATTCTGCGACCCAATAAAGTTGCAAAGCCGGTCTAGTAAAATTCAAAATGAGTTCTTTAATAGCAGTAATGACATCTTTATAATTAAAAACAAACATTTATTTACATATTTGCATTAATTAACACATTTTACAGTCCAGCAAATA
>QEPC01009038.1:0-42077 GCA_003113815.1 Sphenodon punctatus | reverse complement strand
AATCCCCCCACTCCCCCAAATCCCCCTTGGGAAAAAATAAATGTTACCTACCTGATGATCCCTCGCAGACACACAGCAGAACGATCCGGGGCCTGAAGTTTGACTGCCAGCAGCCAACAACAAGACCTAGTGAGTGAGTGAGCGAGGTCTAAAAAAACCCGCCCACCCACCAACAAATTTCCCGCCTTGCGCAGCCGCAGCAAGACGGGAGCTTGAGAGAGGCGACTTAGAAGTCGCCCCTGCAGAGTTGCAATGGCCTGGGCACGCCCCCACCAAACTCAATGCAAGTCGGTAGGTCGGCACTGGTGCCGACCTACGAGAACCCGTGGCTGCGCCTGCGTGCTACAGGGCAGCTGCGGGCAAACTTGCTCTGTCCCCTGCTGCTGCCGTGCACATGCGCGGCCAGGGGAACATTGCTCTGCCCTGCAGAATGCCGACGTGCTCCCGGGGCTGCCGCGCGTGCGCACGATACACTCCTCGAGTTTAAACTTGAGTGTGTGTATCGCGCGCATGTGCGGCAGCCCGGGGAGCACGTTGGCGGAGGTTGAAACTGACAGGAGGACCTTTTAAAGGTCCCATCTCCCGGCTCTCCCAGCATGATGTGGGGGCGGGGCTGCAAGCTGCACACAGCACACTGACAGCAGGGTCCCTCCCGGGTCTGGCTGTCAGTGTGCGTGACTTGCAGCCCTGGCCCCACATCATGCTGGGAGAGCCAGGAGACGGGACCTTTAAAAGTGACTGAGCCTGAGACAGTGCTGGGGGCTTGTAGGGCACCGCCCCCAGCACCAAAGCAAGGAGCCACCGCTGGGCCTTTGCCAGTCCAACATCCCCTAACCTACCCACCCACCACACCCACCACCCACATCTATGTTCAGTTTTATTTTATTAATATATAGCATGTGTCCAGTGTATGTTCAATGATTAAAAGATGAGAATGCAAAGTTTGGAATGAAGATCAAATGATTTTTATTCAATGTAGGAATTAATGTAACACAGGTTGGTAGCTGTGGCACTGGCAATCAATTTTTTGGGAAAGCCAATTTTTAAAATTCTCCTTATGAAGGCAAAACCCAGAATCCACATCTTATAAAAAACCCATTACTGGTTTGTGGGGAAAAAAATTGATTGTGCTGGGAAAATTCCTTCATGACTCCATATGAAAATGGCAATCAGATCAGTACTCGATCCCAGAAGAATACTGACAATGGATACCAATCGACTGTCTAGCTGTTCCGTATTCATGTCATTAATTGATCCATGTTCCTGAAAAACAGCCTTTAAAAAAACACAATTATTAGTCACATTGTATAAATGTATGCTAGTTGTATGTGGACAAATATGAACAAAAAACCCCACCATGTTGCATACTCCAAAAATACTGCACAGATCACAAGTCATTCCGTTGTGGCCCATGACCGCACAGCATGCAAACTTTTGGAATCATTGCTGGGTGTGCTGCAGTGCTATCCCTAGAAATAGATCATTAAACTGTACAGAATGCAAACTTTTGGAGTCATTGCTGGTTGTGAGAAACAGCAAAAACACAGAGAGCCCAACCTTACCTCCAATACCTTGATATACCTAGATATACCAATACCTTGATATACCTTGTGTCTGTCAGCATAAAAAGACTGACCCGGGGGTGGGTGGGGGGTGGGGGACTAGCTATTGCTAGCTAATCCCACCCATCTAATCCCACCCACTAGCTAATCCCACCCAGCCAAGACAGAGTGGGGGACTAGCTAATGCTAGCTAATCCCACCCAGCTAATCCCACCCACTAGCTAATCCCACCCAGCCAAGACAGAGTGTTTTACAAACATCTTGATTTTGAACTTGCCACCCAAGTTAACTGGCTGGCTGGCTAATAACTGTGACCAGTGCCAGGCAGCCAGTTATTAGGAGGCAGGGGAGTAGAGTGGAGGACTGAGGTAGTACCCTGCCCCCAGCCCCACCCCCAAAAGTTGGAGGAAGGAAACTGTTTGGTTCACTACTAGTAGCTAGCTAGCCGCTGCCTATCTCCGGCTAGCCAAATGTCCCCTCCCCCACCTTCGGGGCATTCATTCTAAAAAGGCTGGCCCAGGGGACTGGGGTGGGGGTGTAGCCCATCTGCATTGAATGTTATCATAACAACACATCTCTGGCTTTGAGAGAGCATAGCTACCACTGACTGTAGCCAAGAGAGAGAGCTTTGAGAGAGCTACCACTTTGAGAGAGCTACCAATGACTGTAGCCAAGCTTCCCCTCCCCTCCCCAGCATGTTTTATGACTGGGGTGGGGGGAGTAGCCCATCTGCATTTAATGTTATCATAACAACACATCTCTGGCTTTGAGAGAGCATAGCTACCACTGACTGTAGCCAAGAGAGAGCTTTGAGAGAGCTACCACTTTGAGAGAGCTACCAATGACTGTAGCCAAGCTTCCCCTCCCCTCCCCAGCATGTTTTACGACTTCCCTTTGACTTTTATAAACTTCTATCATATATTCCACCATTTTATAAACTTCCCTCCCCTATCAGATGTGTGCCTCAATCTCTTCCCAAATGCAATGAGTTCCCAATGAGTTCCCAAATGCAATGCGTTTGCAATGAGTTTCTCTTTGGCATGGGCCTTTGCCCGTCCACGACTCCACCCTAGCCTACCCTAACCACCCACCACACCCACCACCCAGATCTGTGTTCTGCTTTATTTTATTAATATATATCATGTGTCCAGTGTATGTTCAATGATTAAAAGATGATAAAGCAAGTTTAGGAATGAAGATCAAATAATATTTATTCAATATCAAAATTAATGTAATACAGGTTGGTAGCTCTGGCACTGGAAATCAATTTTTTTGGGAAGCCAATGTTTTTTATTCTCCTGATGAAGGCAAAAACCACAATGCACATCTTATAAAAAACCCACTACTTGTTTGTGGGGAAAAAATTTCATTGTGCTGGGAAAATTTCTTCATGACTCCATATGGAAATGGCAATTGGATCAGTACTAGATCCCAGAAGAATACTGGCACTGGCTTCCAATCAACTGTCTAGCTGTTCCATGTTCATTATCCATGTTCCTGAAAAACAGCCTTTAAAAAAGCACAATTATTAGTCACATTGTATAAATGTATGCTAGTTGTATGTGGACAAATATGTAAAAAAACAACATCATGTTGCATACTCCATAAATACAGCACAAATAACTAAGACAATGCACATGCCCCCCCCTCCATGACTCCAAGTCCAGTTTGCCTGTGTGTCATTCCGTTGTGGCCCATGACCGCACAGCATGCAAACTTTTGGAATCATTGTTGGGTGTGCTGCAGTACTATCCCTAGAAATAGATCCCTGTAATGTTGCACAATTCATCAATCCGTTCACACGCCTCCTGCTAAGTGTGTGAGAGAAACTCCTGAAGACTGGACAAATCACAAATCACTGGACAAAACACAAATCACATTCCTATGCTATGTATGCACATACCGCCCCCTGACTCCAAGTCCAGTTTGCCTGTGTGTCATTCCATTGTGGCCCATGACCGCACAGCATGCAAACTTTTGGAATCATTGCTGGGTGTGCTGCAGTGCTATCCCTAGAAATAGATCATTGAACCGCACAGCATGCAAACTTTTGGAATCATTGCTGGTTGTGAGAAACAGCAAAAAGACAGAGAGCCCAACCTTACCTCCAAGTCCAACCTTACCTCCAAGCCCAACCTTACCTCCTCACTCAGTGCTTTTGTATACCTTCCGAGATTTCATCTGGGTGGTTATAGCCCTTTTTCTGGTACTCCATTGCCTCTGCGGTGCACCTCATTATTTCCTCATCTGTGGCTTGCAGGAAATCCTTTGAAAGTTTAGGTAGGAATGACCTGTTCATTTTAATTAATGCTAGGCGCTCAAGATTTAAACTGGAAAGACTAGTTCTTTTATTACCTAAAATTGCACCTGCACAGCTGAATAAACATTCTGATGGGACACTGCTGGCAGGACAACCAAGGAGTGTGATTGCCAAACTGTAGAGTGCTGGCCAAGTCTCTCTTTTTTCAACCCAGTAATTGAGTGGATCGTTATTCGTGCCAACTGCACCATCTGACGAAAGATACTGATCGTACATGTCTTCGGCTGCAGCAAGTGTTACTGTACGGCATTGATGGTGAAGCGGATCTACTTTTCTTGTCCGTCGAGTGCAATTCTGTTCAAGGAGGCCATACTTTTCAAAATTTGACCAGATCGATGAAGCCTCAGGCTGTTGAGTGTTATCTTCAGAAACGATCTCAGTCTCTTCTTCATCCTCTTCATGCGTGTTGCTGCCAAGCTNAGTTGTCAAATGATAGTCTCTCAGAATCACATGGAAAATGATTGTAACTAGGGTTCGGTGTGATCTACGAAACTACATTCAGTGCCTGCATTGACTAACTTGGCAAAACAACTTCACACTCAAATACTGACTCATGAGCTGTGGCCTAAAAATCATGAAAATGAAATAAAAATCACCCAAAATTTTCCAGGGACTCTCAAGTTTGTGGGAATGGGAAGAGTGGCAGTTGCAGAACAACATAAGGTTGCTACCTTGTAAAAAATGTTCTTCGGGATGGCTCTGAACATTGTCACAATGCCAACACAACTTCAAAGTACTGTTTGTAAATGAACAGCAAGGTTCATTGTTTACTGCCTGTGGCCTCGAGACTGTCATCGTTCATGTAATTGTTCAAACAAGTAATCTGTGCTTGATATGACTGTGTATATAATGGCGCCCAAGAGCGTCCCATGGTGAGAATGTTCGGAGCCAGCTCACAGAACCATTGATTGCAAGGCAGCAACCTCAAGCCACACCGATCCAGCGGGGATTTTTATCTTTTTAAAAAAGACACTGCCACTCTGCCAGTGCATGCCTGATTTGGGGAAATAGACATGGGCAGGGGGGGGGGCTGCCAGGAGAGTCAGCCCATAGAGAGCCTGGAGAACATAGCCGGTAACCGCAGAAGCGCAGAAGCCACCGGCAAGTCTGGATCAGGGACTCGGGGTCGAGGAAGCACATGGGGAAATAGACACGGCTGGGAGGGGGGCTGCTGGGAGAGTCAGCCCACAGAGAGCCTGGAGAACATAGCTGGTAGCTGCAGAAGCGCAGAAGCTGCCGGCGAGCCTGGAGCAGGGACTCGGGGTCGGGGAAGCACATGGGGAAATAGACATGGCTGGGGGGGCTGCCGGGAGAGTCAGCCCATAGAGCCCCCATTGAGCTCTCATAGACGGGAGCCATGAAAGCGTAGAAGCCGCCGGCGATGGGGTGACTCTCCCAGCAGCCCCCCCACCCCTGGACATGTCACTTTCCCCATGTGCTTCCCTGACCCCGAGTCCATGCTCCAGGCTCGCCGGCGGCTTCTGCGACTTCCGAAGCTACCACCGGCTATGCCTGGCTATGCAGAGCACTACAACACAGTTTCTCGCAAATAAAAAAATTATCCCACCATCCATCCAACCAACAGAAGTTATCATGAACAAAATAAACAACAAAACAATAGCAAGCACAAACAATATCAACCCGAACCGAGCAAGAAATATTAAAGACTCACAGCAATAAAGAACATATGTGTACATTTATTTAAAAAAGGATAATGGAAAATGTAAAGTGCAGCTGTAGCAGAATTACTTTAGCTGCTTTAGCACTAAATTAGCTGCTAAATAAATCACAGTTTAGAAGAATTAGAAGAAAGGTTCAAGCACTTACACAAAAACCTTCTTAGGTTATCCAAAATCGATGGTAGGGATAGGACTCTCTCTCCTCGGGTCGCGATGCAGTGCTTTGTCGCAGAGCATGGAAAATCAGAGTGTGTTAACAAACACAGACACTGACAGCATGGCTCCAACAGTCACTCACTCTCACTGAGATTGGGGATCAAGAGGGAGAAACAAGCTACAAACACACCTATTTATACTTAATGGTGAAGGCGGGACATGTCTCTCTGGAAAAGCCCTAGCCAATGAAATTGGGCATGTGGGTGTCGTCAACAGGGTCCGAGGGTTGATCATGCCACTGGGTCTCACGATACCTTGTATTCTGGGTGGCGGAAACATGATACAATTATCAGATAACCACAAAGATTCTGCGGCCCACGGAAAGGGGAGTTGGTGCCGCTTCTTATTGGAATCCGCAAAAGTTTCGCTTCCGTTCACCAGTTCCGATGCCGTGGTACCATTAGCGACAAACCGCAGATGCAGCCCTTGGAAAACTGCCTCTGCCGAACCATGCCGTAATGTGCGGAATAGGGGTTTCCATAGGTATCAGCTGCTGTGGCGGCATACCGCTACAGCCCTATTGATTACCCAGCAGCTGATAATCTGTGGGGAGACTTTTATCTAAAAATAATGAACTATCCCCACTGGAGACATCTGTATCTGTAGGTGACAGGGGGTCAAAAATATCTCTTCCGGGGTCATTTACTGATGGTTTCCTAGATACCCCCAATGATTTGTCTGGTAATATAAGGTCACTGGTTAATTTAGATTTCCCCATTTGTGGGCCTGCCCGCAAATAAGTATCCAACATCAACTGCTTCAGCTGAGGGATCCCACTCGGCAGGGCATGCCCTTGTCTAATTCTTTTCCATGACATTATAATTAACAAAATAACCAATAAGGGCAAATAGGAAAAATAACAATATAAATCCAAATGGTGGACAATCACCAACAATTAGTTGAGTATTCAATCCTATATATGGATAACCATAAATGAGGGTCCACCTGCAAACTGCCATGCCCAATTCCTGGCCCGCGCCTAAGGCCGCGCGCGCCTCTGACGATGCCGGAGTCCCGCACTGCCTTTATAATGTCCGGGGTGTCGGATCTCACCCAGGGCGCATGCGTGAGCCCCAGCCCTGCACCGCCCAGCTGCACAGCCCTCTCGTCCAATCCCTGGATCAGGGGGGAACTCCAGGAAATCCTTTTGGGTTGGGTCAGCCTCACCGCTTCAGCAGGGTCCCTCAATGCGCTCTTCACCACCACCGGAGTCCTGCACTGCCTTTATAATGTCAGGGGCATAAGGTCTCACCCAGGGCATGTGCGCAGGCCCCAGCCCTGCACCACCCAGCTGCACAGCCCTCTCGTCCAATTCCTGGATCAGGGGGGAACTCCGGGGAATCCCTTCGGGTCGGGTCAGTTTCACCGCTTCAGCAGGGTCCGTCAACGCGCTCTTCACCACCACTGGTGTCCCGCACTGCCTTTATAATGGGGGCATCGGGTCTCATCCAGGGCACATGTGCGGGCCCCAGTCTTGCACTGACCAGCTGCACAACCCTCTTGTCCAATCCCTAGATCAGGGGGGAACTCCGGGGAATCCCTTTGGGTCGGGTCAGCCTCACTGCTTCAGCAGGGTCCCTCAATGCGCTCTTCACCCATGTCTCTTGTCTTTACTGCTTGTGGAGTGTTCCATCTAACTAGCATCTTGATGATGGTACCCTGCCTCACCGTCCTTTGGTTAGGGGGAGTTTTTCCAAACTCTTCCACTCCGATCTCCACGCAGAGTAACATATACTCGCTCTCGGGCCTTATAACTATTCTAAAATCTTGAAACTTCCTCCAATGGTCTGCAGAAGTGACTATATAGTCCACAGTGCTTCTTCTGTCCGAGTTAATGAAGGTATAATCTCCTGATGAAGCATTGGACCCACTGCCATTAAGAAGCAGTAGGTCACAAGCATGCAAGAGTCTTAGCAAGCGGAGTCCAGCTTCATTCCTAGTAGGGTCTTGGAGTCACCTAACCAGATTCATAGGATACGAATCCAGTTCCCCCTCCTGGATTGCACCCATCCTGGCATTCCAGTCCCCAACTAAAATGGGGAAAGCACAAGGAAAGCACTGATTTATTAAATCATCCACCAATTGTTTCAGTATCTCCCAGATATCTGGGCTATAATAAAGGGAGCAAGAAGGTGGAATGTACAAATTTAGGAGCAGAAAATATACACCACTTCTTTGCTCCAAGAATCCCACTTGAAACTCCTGCCTATCCGCTATCTGTAGTTGAAAAGGTCCCCGATATTTCTCCGCTATTAGAATAGTCAAACCACCAGAGACCCTCCCCTTCGATGAAGTGCTAATTCCAGGTGAGGAATAAACCTTAAACCCTGGGATCTCCACTATCTCCTCCTTCCACATCCAAGTCTCTTGGAGGAAGATCAAGTTTGGGATCTTTGGTTTTAGCTTTAAGTCCCGAAATATTCCTGGAGGCAATTTTCAGAGGGGAGATAAACTGGGGACACTTCGCCTGAAGTTCCCCACAGCAGTTCAGCTCCTCTATCCATTCTAACCTGAATCTCCTGGCAGCTGCCGGCATTGGTTCTTCTAACTCCAAGCTGATATCTAACGAAGTTGGTTGCTCACTTAACCCATGCGGCTGCACCCCCTCTGTCCCCTCACGTCATGGTTGGAAGTTCCCCTTGGGGGCCACAGGTGGGGGTAGTGTTGGAAGGTAGTCTTGCAGAGAACTATGTTTTGCTTTCCTGTTTTTAAGGTCTTTATCGATAACTTGGTCATTAGTCTGCTGCTCTTTGTCAGCAGGTGAGTCACAGCGTATAATCAAATCACTATCCTTCAAGACAATAGTCGAGGGATCCTGCAGCTGGACAGAGTGTATTTCTACGACTGTTCTGTGGGTCTTAACACTGTCAACAGGGCACGTATGCCCAGAGGGGGGCACAGCTGAGCCCAATTCGCTACCTGACAGATAGCGTGCTGCTGTTAGTGCCTCTATCCTATTCTCTGGTTGTTGAACTCTGCCAGCTTCTATGGATTCTGCTTGGTATACAAAAGTGGAGCAGGTTAACCCTTTCCGAATACAGTCCATCTTCTGGATTAAAATATCCTGTTCTGGAATTGATAATTCCGTAAAAGAAGCCAGGGAGGGCAGGACTCCCACCTCTCCTGAATTGTTTTGCAGGAAATCTCCTATGATATCCCCTATATTGATTAAATTCTTGTTGTTCATGGTTTCTACCTCCATCTCTCTACCCGCCTGGATTATCAGGCAGTTATCCAGATTAGCCTGACCTACTAGGTCTAAATCTATCTCTAACGGAACAGGGTTAATATAGCCATCCCTTATCAAAATCTGGGTACCTTCAGCCACTCTATCCTGTGGATGTTTCCCTTTTCCCCCCACCTGCCATGGGAGTAAAACCTGCTCCTGCGCCCTACCCATGGTCGGTCCATGACTGAGTTCTAAATCTATTAGAGGGATAGGGTTCAAAGACTCCTGCATGGGAGAAAAAAGGTTGGCTGACCGGGGTGGGGCTTCTGGCATTGAAGTCTGCGAGGTATCTTTCCTAATATAGGCCCTATCGATTGAAATACCCTTTTGCTTTAAATTCTTCCTTTTCCTAAACATGACCGTAACCAGTTGATCAGAAACAAAAAATAATTTAAAACAGGACCATCTTACGCTATGGCTCAGGGATTCCACCCTTAACAAATCTGAGGTTCTAATACCGATGCCCAGCAAATTAGACAAGTCGATGGCTACTAGCATGGAGTCCCTCCATTCTTGTATAGTCCCGTTAATAAGTGGTCTAACTCTAATCCAGATGGCAGTATCTATAGTAGACCGAGGATATGCCAGGTGCTTCCCTGAGCATTTAGCTGCATTCTTCCCCGCTAACATCTCGTTCCTTCGAAACATCTTTTATCTGGTCTTTTACCCAGAATAATGAATCTCCCAGGTCAGAGATAGAGCTAAACAGAAGGGCAATTGTCTTGGAGATCAGTAAACATTGCGATCTCAATGCCTCTCCTAGAGGTGGGTCAGTAGCCAGCCTAGGAAGGCTAGGTCTCCCTCCCTTTCCAAGATCCATGCGTTGTCCTGCTTTCCCATTCAAATCTCCACCAAGGTATTTACCAGCTACCTCCTCCTGGGAGGAGACCCCTACACTCCTCATATCCCCCAGGGAGTGGGATCTTATTAAGAAAGCCGGGGGGGGGGGGAGTCTCCCCTCACCGGCTCTTCCCTTCTTGAATATTTAGTCCTAGGGGAATCTATCAGAACAGGAGAATCGAAGCACCTCTGTCGCTTCTTATCCATGTAATTATCACAACACAACAAAACAACAACAACAACACTAATAATAATATAAAAGAAATATATAGTATAAAATCACGTAAAATGTATGTGCGTTCAGATAGTTATAATCCCAGGAAAGCAGAAAAATCACTACGTCTCGGCCCGCCTTGACCGATGCCTAAGGCCGCGCAGCCCTTAGGCGCGCTGGCCTTTGGCACATGCCTCCGGTGCCACCACAGGTGTGCTAATCCCTGAAATAGCACTGCAAATATGGCAGGGGCAGGTCCAACTGGCCCCCGTCACAAATGATCCCAATCGCCCCAATTAGTTCAAATGTACAGAGTCCTGGGTGCAGTCTAAAGAAAAACACAAGTTGTCTTGCAATAGGGGTCGCTTTGGCAGCCTAGCAGGCAGCAGTCTCTGGAAAGTCCCAGCCACCCCAGCACTCCGTTCTCCTGCTTACCCCTCTGGCACTGCTGCAGGTGTGCTGGTCCTGGAAATAGCACTGTGAATATGGCAGGGGCAGGTCCAACTAGTCCCCATCACAAATTATCCCAATCGCCCCAATTAGTTGAATTATACAGAGTCCTGGGTGCAGTCTAAAGAAAAACACAAGTTGTCTTGCAATAGGGGTCGCTTCGGCAGCCTAGCAGGCAGCAGTTTCTGGAGACTCGCAGTCACCCCAGCACTCCGTTGTCCTGCTCACCCCTCCGGCGCAACCACAGGTGTGCTGGTCCAAGTTGTCTTGCAATAGGGGTCGCTTTGGCAGCCTAGCAGGCAGCAGTCTCTGGAGAGTCCCAGTCACCCCAGCACTCCATTCTCCTGCTCACCCCTCCAGCCATGATCCATGATTACAAGGAAGTACTCAATTCAAAAGGCTTCTTCGCCGCTGGCAACTGGAGTATCTTCTCCCTTGTATGCAAAAAGCCTCTTTCTTTCTCTTTCTTTCTTTTCAGGGCAGTAATGGAGCCATTAAATCCTTCTTTGCAGTAGCTTCGGAAAAAGGTTAGCAACGATTTAAGATGTGTGGAAGCAATGTCAATTTGCATTGTTGAACTTTGTAAGATTTTGCTTACATGGTTGACAACATTTAATAGGTCATACCAAATTACTAGACTGACAATAAATTCAAAAGAACTGTTGTCATTTTCAGCCAAAGAGTTGGCTTCGCTGCTGATTATCATTTGATTATTTTGCTACTTCCTTCAAGGGATCGCGTATGCCACCAGCCTGGTATCTCACTGCTTTTACACTTTCAGCTCGACACTCCCATCTTGTCTCGGATAAAGGCTTTGTGGAAAGTGCAGGGGCATGTTTCCTCAGAATTTCCCACCATTCTGTTGATGCTGAAAATATTGTGTAGAGCCGCTGCAAAACACCAAAGAAACGGACACCTCTTTGGGAGGACTTTGCTATATCTCCTAAAACAAGATTCAAATTGTGAGCTCCACAAGGTGTATGAAAGGCCCTTGAATTCAAACTGAGAATGTGAGACTGCACGCCTTACTGGTGGCCCTTCATGTTGGCACCATTATCATAACCTTGTCCATGGCAATTCTGTACATCTAGTCCATATGACTTAACAAAACATCACACGGTCCCTTGCCAGTGGTGTCATGCACTTCAAAAAAGTCCAAGAAGTGCTCTGCAATTCTCACATCATCGCTGATTTCAACAAATCGGATGACTATAGATAACTGTTCTTTATTACTAATGTCTGGCATACAGTCCAGGATCACCGAGAAGTATTTTGCACACTTGACACTATCCAGTATGACATCTTTTACTTTTTCAGACATCAGTAAGATAAGTTCTCTTTGAATCCGTGGCCCAAGATAGTGGTCTCTAATTGCTTGTGATTTGATCGGTTCAGATGATCTTCTAGGACAGGATCGAATTGAGCCATGAGTTCCACCTGTCTCAGGAAATTCCCGTTGTCATGGCTATACAGTATATCTCTGGTACCATGAAATGCCGTTATGCTTTGCTAAATATCGTTTTATAGTGATCAGCCTTTCTAGGACTTTGCGCCATCAATTAGTCTCCATTCTAAGGAGTTCCTTTGTATTTTGGTCCATAGTTGTACCTTCAATAAGTCTTCTGTGAAGCTGGGTCCACTTTAGCATACTTTCCATGTGTGCCTTGGATTTCTCATGACTTGTCAGTCTTTCTTATAAGTGCTTCCAGTCACTATATCCACTGTGCGTCAGACTATGTTTGGGACCTTCCTGAAGCAGCTTGCATGAAAAGCAAAAGACGGAATCCTTTGACTTTGAGTACACAAGCCAGCGCCTCTCAACTCTCTCACCATTTGGCAGGATCCAATAGTAGTATTGAGGGGAGAAACAATGATCCCATCTGCCATCAGATGCAGAGACTGGAAAATTGTAGTCTACTACCCTGCATGGACCGTGGCGTACAATAGCTTCTCTGTCTTGTGAATGCAGGCTTTCTGGACAGAGTCCAGGGTCTTCAAGGTTTGGGGGCAAATCCTGAAGCACAACAGTCTCCTCTTCAAATGTATGGAAGATGGTTTCTGCATCACTCTTCTCCACTTCTAATTGAACTTCATCATCCAGGAGGTCAGTGTCTTCATCTGTTACTCCTGGGCTGCTGCGTGATTGACCTTCTGTTAGAATTTGGTGGCAACTTTCCACATCACAGCCACTTTTGATGTTCACATCTACTCCTGCTTCTGGGCTTCTTCTTTCAGGAGATGTACTTGCACTGTCAACAAGAGATGTACTTGCATCATCTTTGTTGACTTCTTGCCTTTTTGGCTGAAGGAAACGATTAAGTGATCCTTGCTGAGAATGTTCAAATAGTTCCTGTGCCTCCTTTCTTTTTCTTTTAGCTGATCCAGAAAGTTACTTCCAATTTGCATCTCTCTCTCTGGCCCTTTGTATAGGGTCCCCAGACAATCATTGTTGCAGAGAACTCAATTAAATCAGGATTTCCCCCCCGATTCAGAAACTGATTTTTCTTTTAGGGGATAACAACGAAATCAGGTCTTATCATGTTGCTGTCTTTGCAAAAAGAGCAGCTAAGCTATGTATGCTCCTCATGAATACCCAGGGGACCAGTTTTGATCATGTGCCATTAGTCACGTTATGACTTAAATGTTGGTCAAAAGATTTATTGGGGTCCAGCTGATGGGTTGGGGTATCACCTGTTCTGATACAGTCGGGAGGGTATAGCTGGTTTGCTAGTAATAACAACAAAGGTTTATGTTCAGAATCCTGGGATACAGGGCTAAAATTATGTTCTTAATTTATATGGTTATTAATTGTTACAGTATTGGATCGTAATTATTTGGTATTTACTTGATGTTTGTATCTATTGTTTTATGGTTATTGTCTCTGTCATGGCTTATAGCCTGTACAGTAAATAAATTCATTCATCCCTCTCTCTGCTCATCATCTTGGTAGACAATTCCTGAGGATGTGTGCAGGAAGACAAAGTGTAGTTAGTTAAAACTTAAGTTTTCCTTTCCTTGGTATATATATTTGAGAAGTCACCTAGGGAAGTCACCTAGGGAGAAAAAAATGAAAACCGCAAGGCCACATCTCCAAGAGAATGTGTAGTAGGAAGAAACCTTACCAAAAATGCCAGAAAGAAATGAGAACAAAGATTAGTTTCGCTAAACACTTGACACCCACAGATTCTGAATCCACACAGGAGAGAAGCCATTAACCAAACCTTGTAAGTCTTGATGAAAGAGGAAAAGAAAGAAGATGAGATTAAAATGGTGGACGTGGACCGGTGATGCAGCGGCAGAAAACAAAGGAATTGGAAATATGAAAGTATATGTAAATGTATACAGAGTTTATATTACATCTCTTCTTCAAAATCTACATTGAAGTAATCACAGAAGAAATTGTACATGTAAGACTTTCAAGAAATAAAGTTAATCCATAATGAGATAAATGGACTCCATCTGATGCGTAAAAAATATTGTTTTGGGGATCAAAATCGTTGTACTGAATACAACAAATGCCATGCTCAGACAAATATGCCCCAATACATTTATTTACATTTTTGGTTGCCTTGTGGATAGCTTTCATGTTGGTCGAATACAAGTTTTTCTGCCTAAGTATCAGTTCAGACAAGACAATTTTAGTAAATGGAAACATCTGTAAGATATTTGTGATTGTCAACTTCATGTCGTTTAGAAGTTCCAGATTTTTTATTTTTCCCATATTGTTGCCTCCAGAGTGTATTACAAGTATGTCTGGAGAGTGACTGTGGTGAGTTTTGGCTTTTTGTTTTTCTAAATTGGGCAAAATATTTTCTCAATACATTCCTCCCTTTTTAATCCATACAACTGTAGCATTGGCGATTCCGAGACTATGTTCTGTGTTGTGTTGCAGACAAAAAATTTCTAAACGACTGAAGTAAGAATCTCCAATCATCCATATAACTCTTGCAGGTGACTCCATAATTAAACTGGGGAGAAGAAGACAATAAGAATCTGAGAATGATGAAGTCCAACAGCAAGGGCACACAGACAAGAGTTCTCACACAGTGGCTACCGTTCCTTACTTCCTTTCTTTCCCTGTAGTTGCACAGCGCAGCTCACCCAAACTTTACTTTGGAAGGCAGGCTCCCCAATGACACCTCCAGGCACTGACTCCCCCCACGAGCTGCGCTACTCTCTCCTACCTGTTGCTGTCACTTTGCCCTCCAGATACTGCTGCTGGTTCCTCAAGCTAGCTGTCTCTGTCCAGGAAAGGGGGGCCCTGTGGAATGGAAACAGACATTGTAACACAATATAGGGGGGCCCCCAAGCCCCCGACGAGGCTAGGCCTCGCCCTCACCGTGAGGCCCACCACCACCTCCAGGCCTCACACCACAAAGCTCTCCCCGCCTGGTTGCCCCACCACCAGGCCCTGTGCCCCCCTCCAGCTGCTAGACCTCATACCATAAGGCTAGGCCTCCCCACCACCAGGCCCAACCGCCCCACCACCAGGCCTGCCCCCCTCCCACAGCTAGGCCTGCCCTCAGACTAGGCCTCACCACAAGGTCCCCTCCCTCCCCCCACTGCCAGGCCTCACACCATGAGTTCAGGCTTCAGATCACAAGGCCCTCCCACCTGACTGCCCCACCACCAGGCCCCGCACCCCCCTGGCTTCTAGGTCTCACACCAGGAAGCTCGGCCACCCCACCACCAGGTCCGACTGCTCCCCCCTGCCTCTAGGCCTGCCCTCAGGCTAGGCCTCACCATGAGGCCCCCCCATCCCACCACCAGGCCTCACGACCCTCCCAACTAGGCCTCACCAGGAGGCTAGGCCTCAGTGTGAGGCCCTCCCTGTCTGGCCGCCCCACCACCAGGCCCTGCACCCCCCCCCGGCTGCTAGGCCTCACCACAAGGCTAGGCCTCACCAGGAGGCCCTCCCTGCCCGGCCGCCCCATCACCAGGCCCTGCGCCCCCCTGGTCACTAGGCCTCGCCAGAAGGCCAGGCCTCACCAGGCTTGGGGAGGAGGTTGTACCTTTTGATAATCTATATAATCCAATAATCCTATATTCCTATATGATCTAATGCCACCAATCGCTATCTAATTGCATTATCTAAATATTTTCTATATATATCTATATTCTGTCTCTATCGTAAGGGGAAGGGAAGGGAGGGGACAAGTGAAAGAAGTAAAATTAATATAATAGGACAGACTCTGAGAGGGTGAAGATTTCTAAATGAAAATTGGTATAAAAAACTTAAATAAAAATATAACACCTAAGTAAAAGTAAGGAGGAAGGAAAAACACAGATAAAATGATGAAGTGAGTGGAATCAGAATCAGGGTATGGAAGCACACGAACTAACAGTAATGGGAAGTCTGTCAGGAGCTCTGCTCGCAGAATTAGCAGCAGACAAAAGCTGGCAGGCACTCACAGGGGGTTATATAGGCTCCACAGTGCCCTCCCCCAGGCTCCCTGATTTAGTGAAGCAGGTTTTTCACAGCTTGGCATTGCCAAGTTACTGACAGCATTGAAAAAAGACCTATCTCAGAGGTTCCCAATTGGCATTGGGAACTCACAGAGTCCATCATGGTGTTGCCTGATGTGTTCCCAATGCCAAGTGTTCAGTGGGGATGCCAGTCATGTCTTCTCACTGCCCTGCCCCTTCCTCTTCTTTCCCTGGATTGCTTCACAACCTTATAGAAGGCTGTATAGAGTTCAATGGGGGCAAAACAAAACCTATTTTTTCAAATGACTTTTGTTTGAAATGAACTTTGTTTTAGTTGAATTCATAATGAAAACAAATACAGAAAAAGTAATTTTCATTATGGATTTAATGAAAATGAATTGCCCATCCTTAGGAGGGAGAAACTTAAGATGGACATCTGGAGGGAACGAGATCCACACTGGGGCTCGCCACAGCAAAGGCCCAATCACCTGCCGACTTAAGATGTGATGGCAGGATACCCAAACAGCAGATGGTTTCTGAGTGCAGATACCCATCCATATGAGGCTCCAGGAGCAGGTCTCAAATATAGTGAGGCAGAGCCTATACCATACAGGTCCCTGAAAACCAGCAGCGAAATATTCAACTCAATCCAGCGTTCTACAGGCAGCAAATGTAGAGAATGCAGGGCAGACATAATATGATCACAGCTGCCCAAACGAGTAAGCAGCCGCACTGACGCATTCTGAACAAACTGCAAGAGATGGATAAGGACTACTGGCAGTACACAGAAGAGGGAGTTACCAAAATCAAACCTCATGGTCACCAGGACGTAGGTCACTGTGGCAAGGTCAGCCTGGGATAAATAAGGGCACAGCTTATGCAAGTTGTGTAGCTGAAAGAAACATTTCTGAAACAGGTGTGACACCTAAGTTTTCATGAACAGAGCATAGTTGAAAATGATGGCCAAGTTCTTTATTTAATTTTGTTACCCCATTCTTTCTACCAAAGGTGGCTTAGGGTGGCTTACAATACTAAAATGCAAAAAATAAATAAAAATAAAACGTAAACTATAAATGCAAAAAACATAAAACCTGGCCTACTACCTCTACCCTGACTCCATTCACATGCAGGGTCCTGGAAGAGGCAAGGACATCCTTGTATATCAGCTGCCCCTCCCCACCACCACCTCAATCTTTCCCGGACTGAGCATGAGGTAGTTCTAACTCTTCCAGCTGGCTGTATCATTCAATCATTCCTCCAAGGCAGAGATATCAGGGTTCACAGGGAAAGAGAGATACAGTTGTGTATCATCAGCATTATTATGATACTCAATCCCATGATTGGTCATAAGATCCCCAAAGCATTGCATGTATACATTGAACAACATGGGCAAAAGAATAGAACCATGAGGAATGCCGCAATTCAAGCCTCTTAGGGATGACACATTGTAGCAGAACCCCACTTCATTGTGGGGTACGTGTATGCAGGATCAGGCTCAAATTATAATTTCACTCAAGGGCTTCTCATCAACCCCGTTTATTCCTCTCTCCGTCTGCCAGCCAGGCACCAAGTCTCTGTCCAGTCCACAATATATCTATAAACATACATCCAGCTCAACCTAGCCAAACACAGTCCAATGACTAACTAACAGGATTCACACCTCCAGGTCCAGGTATCTCCTTTGTTCAGGACCCTCTAGGCAGCCTCTCAGGAGATGTGTTCTTCTCACTGGCCAGGAGTAGACTTTTCTCTACTTTCTGTTTCCTCTTTCTTTATACTTCTAGACATGCCCCAGACTTAGCCACTTCCTGTGGTGGTCATTTTAGATAGTCCTCTTCAGGGTAGGTGCCATTTTGTGATCTAGCCCTGCCACATACATCCATCACCACCAATTGACTCCATTCTTCCAAGTATGATTGAAACCACTGACTAGCAGCTCCCATCACACCAGTGACATCCCTCAACTGCTGAAGCAGCAACTCATCGTCAATCATATTGGCTGTTTCCATAAGATCCAGCATGACCAAAATGGCCAGCTGTCCTTGATCTAAAAATCATCAGCAGATTATTCCTCACTGGCAAGTGTAAGCTCTACCCTGTGGGAAGGCTGGAACCCAGATTGGAATTTCCCCAAGATATTTCTGGAGTCCACGTGCCTTTGCAACTGTCACAGCCTTCTAAATTACCTTCCCTAAAAAAAGCAGACTGGAGACTGGCCAATAAGTGGCAAGCACTCCAACGTCAAGATATGGTTTCTTGAGGAGGGGGCGGACCGCCGCATGTTTGAGGGTGGTTGGCACCCTCTTCTCCATAAAGGAGGTATTATAACAATGCCTGTTAATAAATATACCACTGCCCCAGAGCTCGCCCTCAACAGCCAGGATGGGAACAAGTCAGAGGCACAGGTAGTGGGTCTCAGTGATCCCAGCAGTACATGGACCGCTATACCATCAACCACATCAAGGTCAACCAGGAGAATACAGTCCCTTGGGACCCTGTGGCTCTCCACATTGAAAGGCCCAACAAGTCCTGCCTGGAGTTCCTCTATCCTCTCTGCAAAAAAAATGTAGAAAGTTTCTCTCACAGTGCTCTGTTGAAGAAAAGTTGCACAGGTTGAGGCAGTCTGGATCCACCAGACTGCACACAGCCCCAAACAGTTGCACTGGTCTATTCCCTGAAGCATGTATTATTATTATTATTATTATTTATTTATATAGCACTAGCGATGTATCTGGCAATGTACAGTCAATAGTTACAGACAGATCCCTAATCCAAAGGGCGTACAATCAAAGAGAAGAGGAAGGGGGAGAAGTGAACATCAGGACAAACAAGGATACATTCATGAGTCTGAGAATATGCAGGTGCATGTGCTTCACTTAGTTACAGGGAAGAGTTTCTGAATGAGGGCGGGAGGAGCAGTATACAATTTCACTCATGATGAGCCAGGGAAAGCCTGATGGAAGAGGTAGGTTTTCAGGAGGGATTTGAAAGTTGGGAGGGAGTAGAATTGAATGTATGCAGGGAGGGAGTTCTGGGAATGGGGGAGACCAGTAAGGAGAAAGTTACAGTTACAGTATGCCCAAGGACATGTACAACTAATTGGCCTCTGTAACAGCCTTTCTGTACTCCTGAATAAACTCTTTGTACAGTTGAAGAGAGGTCTCCAGATGCTCCTCAGGTATCTCCTCTCCAATATATGCCCCAGCCTCTTTAAATCGGCTAGATTGCTATTATACCACAGCAATCTACAGGCAGTCAAGATGACTAGGGACCAGTGAGGAGCCATGGACTTAAGAACCCCCTCTAACAGCTGAAAATAGCTATCAGCAAACCTGCGATTCCCTGGTTGGAAGGGGCAGATGTCTAAACTCCAGCACTTCTAATGAGATTGCTGTACTCCATTGGATTTGACAGTCTCTGTGGCCATAGAACAATCTCTACCCTGTGGGAAGGCTGGAACCCAGACTAGAATATCACCAAGATATTGCTGGAATCCACATGCTTTTGCAACAGCTGAGGTGCTGTTGGTCAGGTAGAACAGCACCCATGCTGAAATGCACAAGGTAATGGTTGGACCACTGAATAGGGGTGACCCAAGCATTGAAGACCAGGAAACCCAGCTCAAAGGTGAGGTCAAGCACCCAGCCAGCCTTGTAGGTGCCCTCCTGGATTCTCTGGGCAAAACCCAGAGATGCCATCACATCCAGGAACTTGGAAGCCAGACTCCGGAGCCAGCGCCATCATGCATGTTGAAGTCCCCGCAAGGAGAGCATCATGGGATGTTCCATAAGTAACACTGACACCAGCTCCAGAAACTCAACCCCAAATCCCTACTATTTGACCATTATCCAACAATGACCTGGTAGGCCTAAAGAGGGACTGTGGAGTAGCCTCTGTTTAGATGGTCTTACTCAATGATGACTTCAGATTAGATGGCATCTTTTCTAATGGATTGAAATAAGAACTGTCTTACTCATTTGCAGTCACATCTCTTGATTACAGTGGAAAATGAATCAGTCCCTTGTAACCAGCAGGCTGTACTATATATTCAAGCTTCCGAGATTTCATTAACATTTTATTAATGAAATACTGTTTTGTCAAAGAATCTTGAAAACTTAAAAGGGTATTTAAGTTTCTTCCATGAGTCAATACCATGGAATGTTAACATTACCACCAAGGGATAATTCTGAGATGTTGCATAAAGCATGTGTTAATGCCTTTTGCAGTCTAGTAAAAAGCTTGGCATTTATGCTGTTTAATCAGTCTTCAAAACTCTCTTGTTTTGAAGAAGTTTTAAAATCAGTCTTGTCAGTGTTTACTGACAGAAAGCTGTTGTAAATCAGCCAGTTCTAGTGACTTCAATGGAGCTGTGTGGATTGGTGCAGCTAGCCCCAAATATGCCTTAATAGAGAATTTTTGAACATCCTACTCAGAAAGAACATCATGGTGAATGACACATTTTCTGAAAATGAAAAGATAGCTATATCTGGAGAGAAGTGAGTAGCCTGAAACAACCCAGGGCAACTCTCAAAGAAATGAAACATGCTATAGAGAAATATGCTTCGACTTTAGGACTCTTTCACGCAACTGTCAGGATGGGGGAGGAAATGTAGAGTGCAGCCTGCCGTGGCTTCCCCTGCTGACAACTGGTTGCGTGAAGTGGGTTTTACACCATAAGTAAACCTGTGCAAATCAATCCTGGTGGCCCTTAAAGTGAAGTTATATATTTTTCTTTTAATTAACAGCAATGAATATATGTACAGGCAAACAGAGCTGAATCCTGAGACACTGTCATATTCTAAGTCGGTGGTGTTGCTCTGAATATTCACCCATGTAATTGAACAGAACTTGTCTAATACTCTGTGTGTGTGCATTTGTAACAATGGCAACGGAAGCAATGCTTGAATCTAAATTTAGGTTATGATAGATTCATAAATGGCTATTAGTCAAGCTGGTCAGAGGAAGAGACCTCTGACCTCTGGGGGCTGGGAGTGAATAGCAGGGGATAGAGCATTCCAATTATGACCTGTTTGTGCATTTCTCTGAAGCATCTGCTGCTGCCCACTGTTGGAGACAAGTTGTTGTGCTAGATAGACCACTGGCCTGACCCAGTAGAGCAGACTGTGACTGGTCTTATGTAAAAAAAAAAAAATGAAGGTTCAGAACTTGACCTTTGGCTATGTTTGGATTTGATGGGGGTTACTGACGTTCTGTGACTTGATCTCTTAAGATTTCTTAATAAGTTGTCAGAAACTAAGTGACAATTATTCCTCTGAATGTTGGGAATCCCACAAGACCAAATGTTTGTAAGAAACAAAGACTCAACTATTTTGTGTTGTCTAACTGAATGGAGAAAAGAGGTTTCTTTAATTTTTTCATTGGATTGAAACCTAAAATGACAAGAATATAGGAATTACCATACGGGGTTAATATTCTGTGCACAAATAGTGCATTGTACGATTTTACATGTGCCAAAGGAGACCACAGGAAACTGTGTTGTAAGCAATTATGGAAGAACAAGTTTACAGGAAGAAGTGAGTTTAAATTCTCTCTTACTTCCTCTGTTTCCGAATTCATTTGTACCGCCTCCAAAAGTTGGGTTAGGGAGAGACCCTAAGATTGGAGGTGGGGGTGTATGTGTGGGAGAAAACCAAAATTCCTTAATTTCTCTAAAAACCTGCTTCAGTGAATCTGCCACGACAAATGCCTTTAACATAATGAGATGTTTACTACATGGTGTCACTACAGAGCAGAGCTAAGATTGGTTGGGTGTAGGGGTGGGCATTTCATTTATGTTTTCTGTTTAACTCAAACAAAATTTTGTAATTTCATTTAAAGTAGTCAGAAAACAACCAGAATAAAAATCTGACAAAATTTCATTTAAATTTCATTTATGTTTTGCCTGCAATGCCTGCTGTAGTGTGGCTGTCAGGCAAAATAGCGTATCAATTTAAGTGGGGGCAGAGGGAAAGGGAGGGAATGGAAGTACATGACTGGCATTTCTACTGGCCAATTGAGATTGTGGCAGTGAGACTGTGTCAGGCAAAACAAACAGCATATCAATTGGGGTGGGCCAGTGCTCAGGTGGTAGAGTGTATGCTTTGCATGTATAAGGTCCCAAGTTCAATCCCTGGTATCGCCAATTCAGGATCTCAGGTAACATATGTGGGAGAGGCCTCTGCCAGGGATCCTGGAGGGTTTCAAGAAGCATGCCTGGGTGAGGCCTCTTCCGGAGAGCTGGATTTGAAACCCTGCTGCTGTGTCAGGTTGTGACAATACTGGACCATTGATCTGACTCAGGCATCTCTTTATATCCTTATGATTGGCATCTCTGCTGTCCAATTGGGATTGAGGCAGTGAGGCTGTGTCAGGGGGAAAACAGTGTATCAATTCAAGCTGAGGGGAGGGGAATAGGAAGGAAATGGGAGAGCATGACTGGCATCTCTGATGGTCAATTGGGATTACTAAGACATCACACAACACTTGACAGAGACAAGTCATGTGATAGGGCTTTGTTTGGTGCTACCAGAACTTGAAGTAGCCAACCAGGGATGAGGGGAGGAGGAAGCACTGTGAAAATCATATCAAGGGAGGCTGGCTGACAGCAGCTGCTTGTTTGCCTGCTGGCTTCTGGTCCTTCAGAGAAGATCTATTCCTCCTTCATTTCCAAATCATTTAAATCTCCTGTTTCTGTATAGTCCTACTAAATCTCATTTAAGTGACCCCCATCTGTTAGAGAAATGACTGGACACAGATTTCCCTGTGTTGCAGGCATCTTTCCCCTCCTTTTTAGTGCTCCTCTGATGCCACCCTGTGGGCGTTAGACTGCACTGCATTCCCCCATTTCTTAACAAATCCATGAATGCCCATTGAAATGAATGGAAAACAAAATTTTTAACATACATTATTATTATTATTATTATTAACAAACATTTATATAGCGCCAGCAGTGTACCTGGCACTTTACAAAGTAATAAAATAGACACAGTCCCTGCCCCTAGGGCTTACAATCTGAGAGACAGGAGCTGGGGAGAGACTTAGGAAGGGGAACAGAGGGAGAGACAAGGGGTCTAACATTCATGAAGATGCGAGGTCTCAAGTGCACGTACTTGGCTTGGTTACGATGAGAATGACAGCAGGCAGGTCCATGTTGCAAGGATAAGGGTAAACCGATCGTCGGTATAGGAATAGTGACTCAGCAGGATAAAGAGTCAGACAGAGCAGAGCGAAAGAGGTGAGTTTTAAGGAGAGATTTGAAGGTATGAAGGGAGGGGGCATGAAATAAAAGACATGAAATAAAAATGAAAAGAAAAGAAAAAGGAAACAGGAAAAAATTTCAAACACAAACAAAATGAAGATGACAATGATCTCCCCTGCACATCCCTAGATGGGTGCCTTAACTCAGCAATTCCATGCATTCGCATCAGGGGCATAGCTAGGCAAGAATGGGCCCTGGTGCAGAAGATTCTAGTATGCATTCTAGTATGCATATGCATTCTATGCTGTGTGCCCCCCACAAGCTTGCAGTCCCCAGTATGGTTGCACCCATTATAGCTATGCCCATCCTTGGAATGTCTTGGCATGTTAAATATTTCCTACGCATTTAAATTTTGCTGCAATTGTCCTCAGTTTGTAATGCTTAGTTTTTAAGTTAAGTGTAATATTCCTGTAATGGCTTGTACCCATACAAGACTGATACATAATTTTTAGACTTGGAATTTTCTTTCTCTCCTAGAAGGACAGAATCACAGGACTGGAAGAAATCTCAAGGGTTTTCTATTCTAACCCTTGCACTGAGGCAGGATTCACCTCGCTAACTCATTCCTGACAAATCTTTATCCAACTCTTCTTAATGACTCAAGTGAAAGAAATACCACAACCTCCCCAGGCAACTTGTTTCACTCTTGTCCTCAATCTTCATTTTCTCTTTGCATCATTTTCATGCTCTGTTCACTCATCCCATGATTAAAACTAACCTTACTAATTCATACTAACAGACTCAGTAAATTTAACAGAAACTTTCATACTATTATAAATAAAAGAAATACACTGCATATCTTTTAAAGAAATCTGGGTTATTTTGCCTCACACTTTGGTTAACTCTAAGTTGCTTTTTCAAATTATCTCTTGACTGCATCAGATCTATCGGACAGCCCAATCCTGAGGGGTTTGTAATAGTGGAATGCTCTGAGGATTGGAGCCTGAATTTCTGACTACAAATACATGAAATCACTTCTACAGTAGGTAAAGTAGATAAAATAATGCAGCATGTTTTTGAGAGGTAATTTCTGTGCTATGGTGGGAAAAGTCTGTTTCATTCACAGTGGAGAACATTAAAACAAAATAATAAGCAGGCAACATAGAAACAAAAATGTTGTATACCTATAAAAAGAACCCCTTGGGGAAAAAGTATCTTCTCTAAGTGGACAATGTACGTGAGTTAAAAATGGATCCAATGCTGTATTAGGTGTGTTGATTCTGGTACCTTGAGGTAATTTGCAGGATCTTAGTTTTACAGAATAGAAGATGTTTTCTGGCTTCATTGCACACAGCAGGAAGAAAAATAGTGTGAGACTTTTCATTTGTACTTTTATGTTGTTTTGCAATCAGGGAACCATTTGGGGCATAAATAGATCACTCCTTATGAGAAGCCTTTGGAAGCTTTTCAGTCTAGTGGCTTAGGGAGGTTTGATGAAGTGCAACAAAAGTAGGAATAAAGCAAGGATAGAAATCTAGCAATGTCCTGATAGCAATAAAAGGCTAAAAGAAATTTAAGGGAATGTTAGATAGTTTGTTACATGTTCTAGTAGTGTTACCATAATTACATGTTCCTAATATGGTCGCACTTTCATCAAATCTGTATCTGATAGGAAATAGAGCTATATGTGGATGAAATGTGTACATATAGTGTACAAATTGCCACTCCTTGTGTAATTGATAACTCATTTCAGGGATGCCTAGTTTCTTGGCCACTGTGTGCTGGGTTGTAGTTTGCTGCCGGGCTGGATTGAACAAAAATCTCTCATCATGGGGCCAGTGTCTGTTGTTTCTGTAACATGGTTAGGGATGTGCGAAGACGGTTCGGATGTTCGGAGGTCGGACGGAACCCTGTCTGTTCAGACGTTCAAACTGAACGTCTGAACCAAACTTGAAAATGACAGAACAGTTTGGTCATGTTCAGGTGAGTTCAGATGAGTTCGGGGCGGGAAAAAATGTGACTGGAAGGCCCATTTGGGTGGGAAAAACATGACTGGAAGGAGGAGGCAGCTGAGGAGCAGACTTCTTGGCACCAGGGGTGGAGACCAGGGGTGGTCTCAGGGCCAAACGATACCGATACTGAAAAAAAAATCGGTATCGATATCAGTACTGATAGCGCTATTTTGAATGTTCGGCAATGTTCGGCTGAACTGAACTCCGCTGAACCAAATGACTGAATCGGAACTCAGTTTTCAAACCGAATGACCAAATGGTCGAACATCCGAACCGTGTTCTGTTTCCACTTCCCTAAACATGGTTATAGTGCAACCCTGTTAAAACTCATCAACACAGACTGTGCAAGTTAAAGGTGCAGAGTTTGGAGCAATTATTTTATGGTGCCATTCTGGAAATGTATATTTTATTTATAAAATACTGATATTTAATAAAATTAACTTTTAAGACCATAGGCCAGATAGAACTCTTCCACCAGCTGGACAGCCCAGGAGTTTAAAGCAATAATAAATTCATATTACTACATACAAATGAAAATTTGATAAAACAATGGTTACATAAGAAGAAAAGGCCAGGACTAAAGTTTATTATCCATACCAGCCTCCTCCTATAAACCCAGTTTGAAGTAAATATAATGAATCTGAAATGTCAAAGTCAGTACTGAAGTAAATGAAGCTTACAGCACTGAAAACAATGTGTGAGATTTTAAAAAAAAGTTTACTTCCAGTACAAATTCCATGATAAAAAAACTGCAGTTTAAAAGAAGAGTTAAGGCTCTTGCAAATTAAATCATGCACTAAAAAGCATGGAAATTACAAGTTAAGACTCCCGCCTTAACTTCCGTGCCATGTTAGTAGTAAAGACATTGTACAGTCTCACATATTGTGCTCACTTACAATTTAGGGTAATTTCAGACGTGACGAGATCACAGTCAACCACCCTGAATCACAGTGGATTCAGGGTGGTGGCTGTGATCACGTGCAAATCTGTTTGAGCCCCACCAGATGTTCAGCACAGTGAATCTCTGGTGGGGGGCTCAAAGCTAACCATGGTTCTGAGGATGGTGCCATCTCCATCCCCAGAACTGTGGTTAGCTTGACCACAATCCGTGATTGGCCAAAAGTAACGTCTATTACCTTGGCCCATCAAGGATTGTGGCCCTGACCACAGTATGGGATCAGGTGCAGCAGCTGCATTAGCTGCTGCACCTGTCTGTCTTCCTGAGCGCGGGAGACCGGGGGAGTGTGGGGTGCGGGGCCATGCGGCCACACATTGTGGTGCACAGCCCTGCCCCCTCTGAGATTCCCCAGCGTGATGGAAGTTGGCATGTCTAAAGAATGGCCAGCTTCATCACTCACCGGGCTCAGAGATGGATCCCGGTCCAGGGTTCAGTGTGTTGGAAATTACCCATAGGCTCCATGCACCCACAATTTGCCTTTGTCTTTCAGCCCCAATCCTCTTCCTCTTTGCAGGTTGGGGGCAACACTGAAGCTGGGAACAGGAGGGTGTGAGCTCTCAAACAGGCTTTTAAAGACTTTCAAAGTGCTGTTTTCAAACTGCTTTTATCTAATCGCTGTGACTGAAATTTGACAGCTTGAACTGCTTACTCCAGTAATCTTTGTCCACAAATTTCAGAATCCTAAATTTAATCATGCCAATTTTATAGCAAATAGAATGTTGGGGCTTTATAAAGGAGGATGTAACACACCTTAACTATTAGAGCGCTCCCGCGCTCTAATAATGTATTCTATAAAGAACATAATGTGACTGTGTTTGTACAATGCCATTTAGCCAGAGTGTATCTCAGGTCTAAAAATTTCAATTCAACAGGTACATATCAAACATTACATATTTTCCTATTATTCATTTATAATGTGTTTATTAGGATTTATACATTGCTATATCTTGAACATTCAGTGCAGATGACAATACTTTAAAACAACATGTAAAATAGACATAATATAAAAACAAAATACCGCCCCCCCAAAAAAAAACCTTAAGTGAGACATAGGGTAAAAACAGACATGGTTTGGGCCTGCTTTGGTCACCAGATGTTGGCCTGGGATTTCCCCTGGCTAGCCCAGGCTGTGACCTTCAGACAACCTCTGAAGACACAGCCCAAGCTATGGCCCACCTGACCAGGCCAGAGCAGGTGAAAGCAGCGGGACATGATGGTGCAGCAGCAATTTTTCCAGGCCAGGGGCTGCTATGGCTTCATTTCATGGTGGGATGCAGAGAGCTGGGAGCACAGAGTGGGTGGGGCCAGCCGCTTGCACCTTTGTCATGCTCCTGGTCATACCCAGGCCATGCAGCTGACGGGATGGCTTCCCAGCCACCGTCATGTGTGTCCGGTGCCTTGACCTGACCTGGGCTAGGTTGCCTGGGATTTTTCACCCCAGGGCGGGTCATGACAGTGGTCTGCAGTCAGGTTGGGTAAGAAACGATTGGTCATTAGAAATATAGATAACTGGGGATGTGGCGCTCAGGGGAATTGGTTTTCTTGCCACTTTCCCAAGTGCTTTGGTTGGGATTATGACAAGACACCTATTCCAAGGAGGCCTCTTTCTTGTGAGCTGTGGTTAGGAGACATATTGGCACCAGTGTAAAAGTAGGTTCTAGAAGATATGTTTAGATTACTAAGAATATGACTTGGAGAAGGTTGTAGTTGTCAAGCTGAGATATATTAAAGTCTGGGATAGGATTTTTATTGATGTTAAAGAGTGTGTAAGGGCTGGTTCTTGGAGGTGGTGTGGGGCATCTAGTTTTTGAAAGAGGCTAAATCTGCACACACACAGCATAAAAACTACACAAAAATATAGTGGGCACAATCCTATGCCCCATGCACACTGGGTGCACATGTGGTATGTGCACATACTGCACATGCACACGGCACGTGCACATTCAGGAGAGCTGCGTTCGTCAAGCATGCAGCCTGGCCTGACTCCAAACCTCCCACCCAATAGGTATGCTGTGTGGAGCAGGCAGGGTGTAGGAGTTCGGGATTGGGCCAGGCTTCATGCTTGCCGAGTATGGCTATCCTGTGTGTGCACATTTCGCACATGCATGCATTACGTTCATGTACTGCATGGGTGCACACACAGAACATAGGATTCTGCCCAGTATTTCTCAGAATGAAAAATTGTGAATTCTGATCAACCTGAGCTCCAGAGATGGGTAATGAAAGTGACTACAGGTCTGGAGAGACTGATAAGACTGGCACTATTTAGACCATTTAAAAATGAGCATAGCTAGGGGGCGGGTCCATGTCTGCTGAATGGATTAGCCACAGAGCACCCCTGTACATGGAGTGAGTGGGGAGGGATTCAAACAGACAGCACCCAGGGAGTCCACACACACACACACCCCTCCATCCATCATCCCCGACCACAGTTCAAAACAGACTGCCATTCCACCAGCCAGGGCAAGAACCACCCAACACCCACACCAACACCCCCACCACCACATGATGTGACAACATGGCAGTTCATGGGCAAGTGAAGCCACTGCAGCCACTGTTGCCTGCTCTCAGCAGGAATCTGGGAGGGTGGGAGAGGAGGGACAGGGAAAGGCAGACCCATGCACCCACCACGGTGCGCATGACTGGTCGCTAGCCACCATGGCATTGGGTGAGAACACACAAAACCCAGGAGCATGTTCTACAACCCATGGGCAGCTCAGGAACACAAGGGGGAATGCAACAGGAAGACCAATAAGGCAGCAGCCAAAAAATCCAAACACCAATCCACCCCCACCACCAGACTGACAGTCCTAAACACACGCTCCAAAGAGCACAGAGTCCAGGACACACCAGTATGGTATGGGGCCCCATTCCAATGTGGTTCATGGCCTCTGGAGTGGGGGCCATGAACCCCGTGCTGCAAGCAGGATGACACCGTGATGGAGTGAGTGAGAAGCAGAAACCTACCTACAGAGCTGAGTGTCTGCAAAAGTGCACTGAAACACTCCGGCTTTTAGAGAAGATGGGGGTTCCAACGCTTCCTAGAGACCCCCTACAGAGATAGGTCTGAACCCCCAAATCATTGGGCACCACTGTGATAGATTGAGCAGGGCTTCAGCTTGGCAGGGCTTCCCCTCCAGCTTCAGACCAGCCACATACAGCAAGGTGGACACTCCTGGTCCACAGCTTCCTGATTCTGTCAGTCATACCCCCATGCCCAGAGCTGCAGAGTGGTTAGCTCAATCCCTTGGGTATGGAAGAAGGATAGGGTTTCTCTGGGTAGAGAGAATCAAGCTTCCCTGGAGGTCTAAGGGGCATTGGACCTCTCACCCCCTACTGTAGTAAAGGAAAACCAGTTTATTGTAACAAAGCATAAGAACAAAGTCAATTGGTGAGAAAAATCTGACAAAGGCAAGGAGATGGCAAACAAAGGCAACCAAAGACATGCAAATTGAAAACCATGCAAGCTTCTAACAACACTTATCTGGATCTCCCTAAGCTGAGTATATCCACAACCTCTTATCTCTTGGTTGGGTCTTCTCTCCTGTTGTGGCCGATCCCCTTGGCTGGCAGAGAGAAGAAAGACAGTGTCCTTTGGGGAGAAGGACTTTTATACCTTTTCCTAGCCCGTGGCTGGACTCTGCTAGAAATTTCCCCATCTAGATTCTTATGGGTGTTGACAGGAGCTCCCCTGCCTCCAACCCCCCTTTGGCAACACTAGGTTGGCTAGGTACTTTTGCAGCCCCATTGAGAACAGCTTGGGTATGATTAGAACCCATTGTCCTACCCTGACCTACCCCTCAAGTTATAGCTTTCCCAAGCTATAACTATAACTATACTATAACTATAGTTATAGATAGTTATAGATATCTATATCTATAACTATAACTTTATAACTATCTATAGTTATAGATAGTATAGATACTATAATTATAACTATCCCTTTAATTTGGGTTGGGGAGAATGGGTCAGCTGAGTACTGGGAGGCCGTCTATGGGGGAAACAAAGTTGACGGATGCAGGATGTGTACATGCAGACAAGAGTGGGGGCAGCTGAGCAGTGGGAAAAGTGTTTGTATTAGGAGGAGAAGGCAAGTGTTGAGGGAGTGTTTATGGAGGACAGTGCAGAGAAATGGGTTATGTATATGCATAGACAAGACTAGGGAGCATGCATGGGTATGGGGAAAGTGTCTGTAATGGCAAAGGACAGATGTGTTGGGAAGGGTGTATATTCGGGGAGAAGCCTGACAGATGAGTGGTGTGAATTTGGTGACAAAGGTTTGGGGATAGTGAGACTTGGCGACAAAGCATATGCATTTTTTTTTAATGTTCTTTGAGTTGGGTTGGAGACAACAGGACATCCAAGAACTCCCAACTGCATAACACAGAACTCAGGAATCCTGGCTCCCAGCCTCCCCTCTTACCCACTAGCCACCACTGATGTGTCAGAGGACCCTGGAGTCTGGCTACCAGCCCCCCCCCCGCTCTAATCCTCTAGCCCCCCGTCTGCTGTTTCAGAGGATCCTCGTGTCCTGGCTCCCAGACCCACCCTCCACTCTAATCCACCAGGTCCCAGCCCTGTAACTGAGAACCCATGAGTTGTGACCCCCCAAACCCTCCTTCTAACCCACTAGCCTTCCCTCGCCTCCTTGAGAACCAAGAGTCCTGGCTCCCAGCCCCCTCTGTGCTAACCCATTAGCCCCCACTCCCCTCACAGAGAACTCAAGAGTTCTGAGAAATACAATGAGGTGTATCTGATAGGGAAGAGGATTAAGTGTGTGTGTGTGTGTGTGTGTGTGTGTGTGTGTGTTTAATGACAAAAAAGAAACAGTAGAGGAGGGGGAATGACAGGGAGGGAGGAAATAGGGCATGGAATGACAGAAAGGTAGCAATGGGAACTAGGTGGAATGATAGCAGTGCTCCCCATGGTAGCCTATCACTCTTCTGAATCACTTATTTCACTCAGAATCGTGTAATTCTACCTGTTTGTCATGGCATTCCTCCTGCCATTTCACCTAGTTCCTTGATGCTGCATTCTACCCCTGTTCCTCCCTGTCATTCCCACCCATTCCATTCCACTCACTCTCTCTGGTGCCTTCCTCAGTATTCCACACCTTACTCTTGCTCCCCACTCCCAAAGATGCAGCTCTGTTGTATTCTTTCACAGTCACTTAATGGGATCTGTGAAGTAGGGGTGTGCATGTCGTATTTGTTATTACAATAACAATAACAAAAAATGTTGTTTTCATTATCATTATTGCAAAAACGAAAACAATAAATAATAATAACAAAATAGAAACAGAAAGGGCATTTTATTTTTGAAATAAAGGGAAAAAACTGAACAATGTATTTTTGGCTATAACTTTTTTGTTTCTAATTTAATTCTGAGGGAACATGGGAAGAATGTACCCCCAATCAAGAACAGTATGTGTGCCAAATTTTGAAACTATTTGATAAAGGAAACCTATTTTAGAAGCACTTGAGTGTTGTGCTTTTAAGAAAAGCTCCATACACATTTATGGCTACAACTTCTTCAATCCAATTTGCATGAATCATAGAAATATTATGTGTCTCCACAAGCTTAACACACCTGCCAATTTTCAGAAAGATTGGAGGAAGGGTCCTGAAGGTATAAGACATTAACTTGAAAATACATTTCCATATGTAACATTTGTATTTTCCATCCTGTTTACAAGATATATGGCAGGAATGTATCACATACCTTCCCTGTCATCTCTGATAAACTACAGAACAATTTGATAAAGGGACCCAATTTTATAAGCAATTGAGGTTGTCCCCTTGAAGACCATTATTCAGATAAATCGCAGCACATGCAGTGCCATTCAGAGGCAGGCACCTGGCATGGCAGGGGGAGGGAGGCTGCAGGATGTGGAGCAACTCAAAAGACTGACAGACACATTCATTGGCCAATTACTGCATGCTTCCAGCTTTACAGTTCCAGTCAGTAGTGACTTTGAGATGGACATAGGGGGCAGCCCTCAAGCGGGCATAGAAGGGACATAACTGGGACTTTGGGGATAGCATCCCAGCAATCAGGAGACATAGTTTACACATCCAGGCTGGCCAGTTATCATCACAATCACATCCTGCAACACTGTGACAGAGGACATAAGAGAATCTCTATTGGCTCTTTTAAAAACAGATGCTTCTGACTTCCCAGTAACAAGTGGGGGAAAGAAGTTGGGATGGCCACAGCACAGAATGAGGATATTTGGTTGACATTTCTGCTGGCCAATTGGCATCACAAACTGATCTTATACCACTGTGACACATAAGAGAATCCCTGGCATAGGCTCCTTCTCTGCATATACTGTGCAGGCATATAAAATTGGGACCCTTTATGACATCTTTATGATATTTGTCAGATATAATTATGAAAGTCTGTTATACAGCCCTGCCAAATTTCATGTACACTAATTGGACTACAAAGATGTTACATTGACATACATTTATAAGTTAATTGCTTGTACCACCAGGACCCTTTATCCAATCCTTCTGAAAGTTGGCAGAGGAAGTAAATATGGGAAGGGGTGTAAACTTGACAAGTTTTATCTACATTAAATGTGAGGCAAAGAAGTTACAGCTAAGAAAGTATATGAAGATATTTTCAAAATATAATTCAACTGCTTATAAAATTGGATTCCTTTATCCAATCTTTTTGTAATTTGGTACATTTAATGCTTTACATTAGAGGTACACTCTCTCAAGGTTTTAGTTAAATATAGTGAAAAACAAAAAAGGTACAGCCAAAAATGTGTGTTCCATTGAAACCAATGGAAAACAAAAACAAAAGCAAAAACAAAAATGAAAATTTGATATTTATGAAAATGAAAGATTTAAATAACAATAAAATAAAATAAAAACAAAAACAACATGGGCCCCTCGTGCACACCCCTAGAATAGGATTTATTTCCAAATTGGTGTTATGGTTGCCTCCATTCTTTCCAATGGGCATTCCATGTTATTAATTTAAATGTACCCAACTTTAAATTCTTATTAATCATTTATAGAGCACGTAGGGGTGGGACTCCAGGGCGATTACTGGATACCAGATTTTCCAGTATCGGATCTACCAGATTTATCAGTATCGGAATATTGGATTTTTAACATTGCCGATTTTACAGGTTTTTTTACATTGCCGCCAGTGTTAAATGGCGGTGATGTAAAAATCCAATAAAGCCAACAATGTTAAAAATCTGGTATTCCGATACCGGTAAGTATCAGTATTATTGGATTAATCCGATGCCGGCCATTATTGGTATTATCGGATTAATCCGATACTGGTAGTCCCACCCCTTTATAGCACTGTTCCCAGCTTCAGTGTTGTCTGCAACCTGCAGAGGAAGAAAATTGGGGCTAAAAGATCAAGACAAAGCATGGGTAAATGGAGCTAAATTGTAAGCGAGTACAATATGTGAGACTGTACAGTGTCTTCTTTACTCCTCACATGGCATGGAAGTTAAAGCAGGAGCTTTAACTTAAAATTTCCAATCTTTTTGGAGCATTATTGAATTTGTAAGTGCCTCCTTTAACCTTCTCTCTTAAACTGAAGGTTTTTTGAGTATAAAATATATCAAGATTTGCCATGTAGTAAATAAGTATATATTTTTTAGGTGAATGGTACTCTCCTTATTCATCTGTTTTGACTAAGAGTATTGACACTTGTTTGTCACCAACTAGTCATCTTATGAAATTATGTCAATATTAGCCCTGGCTTCCATTACATGGATGCTACAGAGCTCTATTGAAGCAACTGTTCCCAATGGAGCATGTATTTGCTATTCAGGTTCAGGGCATCTTTGTAGCAGGTGCTGCTTCCTCCCTGTGCCCTCCCTAAGGTCTTCTAGGGCTTCCCTCTTGCAAGTTCCAGCCATGTGCCAAGTCTGCATGGCAAGGGTATACAGAGGAGCGGTGGCTACTCCCTGGCTTTGGGATGCCTCCCTTGGAGGTTCACCAAAGCCTGAACCTGAACATTTTCTGGAGACAATGGGTATTTTCAGACGTTACGAGATCACAGTGAACCAAGGTGAATACGCACCTGTGGTCAATGTGTCTCGCACGTCTGTTTGGCAGCCGCCAGATGTTCACCACGGTCAATCCGCACATGGGGTCAATTTGAACCACGCTTCCCGGGCTAGCCGGGGGAATGTCCCGGGAAGCGTGGTCAAAGAGATCCCCAGTGGGGACCAAAAAAAAGTAACGTCTGGCCGGTTGCCACGGCCTGGGATCCCCGGCAGGATCCCGGGCCATGGCACATCCGGCCCGACGTGGCAGCCGCAGTGGCCCCGCCGCCCGCCCATCTCCCTGGAGGGCGGGCAGCGGGGTGTGTGGAGGGGGCAGGGCCGTGCGGTCGCACGTTGCGCCACATGGCCCTGCCCCCTCCCGGATTCCCCACCAGGATCCCCCCAGCACGTCTGATATGGCGTGACGGGGTGACCCCGGCGGGGAATGAAAGGGTTGTTTTTGGTACGGGGCCAAGTGGCCCCGTAATGTCTGAAAACACCCAAAGTAAACTCTATTTATTTCCAGGCAAGTATAGAATCCGGGAAATCTATCTATCTATCTATCTATCTATCTATCTATCTATCTATCTATCTAATAATATAATGTTATATTATATAAAATAAAATTCCCTCTTTTTGAGAGATTGATTTTAAGTATATTTTTAATGTTTTGTATGTTAGTCACTTTGAGCCTTCAGGGATGGATGGTTTAGATATCTAAGTAAAAAATCTGGGTTTGAATATGGGGAAATGGTGACACTGTCCGGTTCCCTGGGGTACGTCCCCACAGGATTAGGCCCCAAATAGTCACAGTCTCCACAGGAATTAGCTCACAGTCTTTATATACACACAGTCCTTATATATATATGTACAATCTCCACCATATACACAGTCTCTAGTTCAGTCTCTAATGCCAGGAACCAGCCCTCTGGCAACCCAGGTCCCGAACCCTGCTAGGTCACTGCTCTTAGCTGGCTACCTGCGCAAACACCCAGAGTCCAAAAACAGTCTCCTGGATCTTTAGCACGTCTCCACTGAACTCACCATCCAGCCTCCAGTACCTCAGAGAGTGTAGACTGTTCCTCAGGCATCCAGGTTCTCCTAGCCACTCAGCCTTAATAGAGTGAGGAGGGAGAGGGAGCCTCAGTTCTCCATCAGAGTTCCTTCTCTTTCCACAGCCAGACATTGATCAACTTGCCTCTGGATCTGTCTCTTCTTATATCCAGAGTGGGCGGGGCTGGCCCACCACTCTTTGCCCAAAGGGACGGCACCTTCCCACTCACTCTTCTCTTTCATTACCTCAGGGTTTGTCCATTCTCACAGGGCTGGCTCTGCCAAGTCCTTATGCAGCTGCTTTGTACATTCAGGCACCACAGTACTTCAGCCCAGTCCCCCGGCTGGTACTCTCATCTAATCTAAAGGGACCACAGACCCATCAGACTGCACCCTGCCACAGTGACTTAGGATTCCTTTAGACAACCCTTATTACATTTTTGCCTCACATCTATGGGTAAAAACAGATGTGACAGCAGCCCACTGTGGCCTGCTTTGACCTGCTCTGGACCAGACCTCATATGCACATGTGTGCAGGTGCCCCCAAATGTTGGCCTGGGATTGCCCCGGGCTGTGTCAGCAGCTAGTCCAGGCTCTGACCTTGAAAACCTCCGAGGTTAAGGCCTGCCCAACCCGGCAAAAGAGGTCACAGTGGGTTATCATGTCTGGTATGTGCCACCAACCCAGACTAGGTAGGGGCCAGCTGCCATGACTACCCAGCATTGGTCACCATGGTTACCCATCATGGTAGGGCACTGGGCATGGGGGTGTTGTTTTTTTTACTGTGCTTAGCAGAATGGATGCCTGATTATAGTTGAGGGCTCTCACCGCTACTGCTGGAGAAATAAATGCTAATAACATCAATTTTAGATAGTGGTTCCCAAACATTTTAGACCAATGGGCCTCTGTCAATGTTCAGAATGTGGGTGGATACAGAGTGGGTGACTTCAGTCTCTGACATTATGATAGATAGTACATATGCAATATGGTCACTTTCTGGCCAAACGTCACCCAGAGATTGCCACAGTGCTGATGCCATTGGAAGCGAAAGGTCACTTTGCTGTAGCTGTGGCAGGTTCTGTGGACCTCGAGGGTCCATAGCCCACAGTCTGGGAACCACAATTTCAGGAAATAAATAAAATGTACATAGACTCAGTGTAACCTAGGGGATAAGGTGGTGGATTTGGACCTGGGAGACCAGGGTTCAAGTCCTATCCTAGCCATGCACTCACAGCATGTCCTTGGGTAAATTGCTATCTCTTAACCTGTTCCCAGTCTGTAAAATGGGAATAATAATGATCTACCTCAGTGGATGTTGTGAGGGTGAACAAGATAAAAAACATAAAGCAATAACTAATTAATAATATATTTCCTGCCTTTTACTTGTGAAATTCATTCTGTAACATCTAAATTATTTATTATTTTTTAAAAAAATTCTTCACTCTTTCACATATGTTTAAAAAAAATAAAAATATAAAAAGAATCCTTGTTTCATTATTTAAGGAGATTTGAGCTCCAGTTTACGAATATTCATACCAAGAGGCAGCATTGGGTGGAACTAACCTGAGGGTAAGTTGTCTGAAGGCCATAATTTCTCTGACAGTTCTTATTTTTTTTCCTGAGGAGGTAGTGCTCTGTGTGTGTCTGTCTGTGGGAGGCAGACAGAGAACATAGCCTAAAGGGTTTGGTCATCACAGTCTCTAACTATCCCTTATTTTTAGCTGGAGTCTCTTGAATATCAGATCGCACTACAGCATGGTGCAGTGACCTCTTAGGTTTTGAATCTGCTCTTCTCTGACAGATGCAAGACTGAAACTTTGAAGGGCGACCCCCTCCTGTTCCATGTAAAACTCTTTGAATTGCCCCTGATATGCTTCTGAGGCTCCCCACTTGTATGTAAGATGTTTTGAAGATGAATATCCCCATCAGAAGGAAAACATGAAACAAAACCTACTCCCTTATGTCAGGGAGTGCTGTAGATCTCTCAAAGATGTTCACTACAATGGTTGCTCTTTGGTGAGTGGGAGAAAACAGGTTGGTTCTTCAGCCTATCAATGCATCAGAATAAAAATTATACCAGACTATTTGCTGGATGCTTGATTTGAAAAAGAAATCAATTTGAAATCTCCAGGAGTCAGGATCTTCAAGTACACCAACACCAAACTCAAATGAACTCATATTTATTTAACTAATGGACCCTCTTCCTCTTTCTTGTATTGCATATCACAAACTGTGCACTGTAGCTGAATGGCACGGCTATGCTATGGCCAAAGACAGACATCCAGTGATGGAATCACTGTAGTTCCAAGGGGGAAGCATGGGAGAAAAGTTGGGATGACCACATAGGGAATCTGCTTCTTAAGGAGCTTGCTAGCTGCCAAGTATAACAGCTTCTTGGAATAGGACAGTACAATGGCATAAACCTCAGTGTGATGCCAAGATCTATAGATCCACTATATAATAGGTGATGAGTGTGAGGGTGGCAAAGCTTACTTTAGTCATGAGACTGGAACCTGATATTTTAACACTTTCATATATTTTGCAATGGCAAAGAGCCCTTGTGCCTGGACAGTCCATGAAGACTGATGGGTATTGGGACACAATATCTATGTAATCGATCCAGCTATGAGTATTAACGTGATGCTCCTCACTGGGATAGTTGACTGATTGTTGTGTGACAGTTCAGTCACTCTAGTATTGTGGTCGAAAAGAGTGCTACATGAGTGAATATAAATTAATGTTGTCTAAGAACTGCTATATGAGTTGGTGGTTGTATAAGAAGTAAGAATTAAATCTGATTTGTTTGCAAATGTTAAAATAACCCCTGCTTTATGAAGAAGCATCAGAGCATGGTGGGACTGGGTGTAGGAACTGAGTGGAAAATAACAGAGAGAAAATTAAAAAAAGAAAAAGAAAATCCTCTCAGTTGAAAATGATATCTACTTTCCTTAGATAATCTGGCAATTTGTATGTGTAGCTTCCCCTATCCTTCAAAAAACTCCTAATTTTAATAAGGATGTGTGAACAGAACGTGGTTTGGACATTCGGACGTTCGGTTTGAAACCTGAGTTTGGGTTCGGCTGTTCGTTTCGGCGGAGTTTGGTTCGGCCAAACTCAGCCGAACATCCGAAAATAGCGCTATCGATACCGATACTGAAATTGATTAATTTTTTTTATCAGTATCATTTGGCCCTGAAACCACCCCTGGTCTCCACCCCTGGTGCCAGGAAGTCTGCTCCTCAGCTGCCTCTCTCTTCCAGACATGTTTCCCCCACCCAAAGTCACATTTTTCCTGCTCCCAAACTCATCTGAACTCATCCGAACGTTTCCAAACTGTTTGAACGTTCGGTTCGGAAGTTTGGTTCAGACGTTCGATTCGGTCATCCAAACAGGCTGAGTTCGGCCCGAACTCTGAACATCCGAACCACGTTCGCACATCCCTAAATTTTAAAGATGTTTCATCAGACAATTGCCAAAACAACTATCCAGGGAATAGTTCTGTCTTCCTGCTAGAAACACTGGGGGAAAAATCTTTGGCTTTAGAAGCAGGGAGAGATATATCCTTAGCCTGGAAATCTTGTTTCTCTTGGAAACTTCAGAGCCACCACATGAAATCAACATGGCTGAGAGCTATTCCAGTATCTGCCTGTTTTTATTTGTCTGCAAGTTTCTTATTGGTCTGTAATTTGTTTTTATGTGTTTTATTTGTTTACTTGGCTTTTGTATTTATTTTGTCTGGGTTTTTTTGTTGTTGTCTGTAAGACATTATCATAAAAGCTAAAATGTAGGCCATTTCCAGTTTTTCATGTTAATTATAATAATGATGCAAGGTGCTAAACATGTACCTCAAGACACTGTGCAGAAAGAACATGGACTCCTTCACAGCTCTTTCTCTATGAAGGCAGAATGAGGATAAAAGTAGGGGTGTGCACCAGGCCCCTATGTAATTTTCATTTTTCATTATTGTTTTTGTTATTAAAAAATGTCATTTTCGTTGTCAGTGTCATTATTGGTATCGGTATGGTTTGAAACCAAGATTTTATTTTTGGTAGCAGTACTGTTAGCTGTATCAATTCTGATAGCATAATATATATATTATATATATTGTATATATAATATATATATATAAAACAGACTAGCCTAATGCCTATATAATCTCTCTATATATGTACACAACTAATATCTATCTAAATCTAAGGGAGACAGGGGAAGGGAAAAGGAAAACTGTCTATTATCTAATTAATTATCTATATAACTATTCTAATCTAATCTATATGGCTATAATGTATATCTATATCTAATCTATACTACCTATCTATATATCATGGACAGGGGGGAGAAGGGCAGGAAAAGGGAGAAGGTAAAATGTAGGGTATGAGGAAGGAAAGGTATTGGTAATACAATTTGGGCTATGGAGGATTTTTTGTGTGCAAGCACCACAGTTCTGTAAACACAACCTGACAAGCAGAGCTCTCACAGAACAGAGAGAAAAAGGCTGTCCCTCCCATTATAAAGGGTTGCAGTGCCCTCCCCCAGAGCCCCGCCCCCCCCGATTGGTTGTGGGAAGCAGCAGGCATTGAGCAACCACAGACTGCCATGAGACTCCTGGGTCCTGCTTGCACTGCTCATTGGCCAGCGATACATCCATCAGATACTGCTGAACTATTCGCCCCTCCCAACACAGGCACAGTTCAAGAGTTCAACCCTATTTAGGACTCCGAGATGTCTGCTCCCTCCTCCCCTCTCCACATTTCCCCTCCAAAACCCAACTGCCACAACACTAATAATGACAACGATAATGGAATTGTCGTTTTTGTTAACATTGTCGTTATCAGTTGTCATTTTCGTTATTGCAATAACAAAAACAAAAAGGACAATTTTTGTTATTATTATAATAATGAAAATGACATCCACACCCCTACTTTGAAAGTAATAACTTCAGGTTTTTTTTTTATTGTTGGTAAGTCTACACAAGAAGCAATTGGTGTCCCATCAGATATTTATCCTTAGCATCAGTGAGCATGCCATCTAAGCAGTTGTTATAATTGTGTACATTTACCTTTAATTAAAGAATGTGTAAAGTTTTATGTAACTTAATCACAGTTTTTGAGCAATTGGCCAATATGTACATCTCAATGCAAAAGTTGCTCTACCTGATGTGTATAGAATTTTTCTATTTAAAGTCATTTTGGACCAGGAGTAAAAGCAAGAGACGAAAATAGTTCAAAATTTTAACTGATAAATAGAATTGTTGTAAAAAGTGGATTGATTACTGCTTAGAGTTCCAAGTTGAGCTTCCAGAATATAGAAATGTGTAAAAACATTCACGTTTTGAAGTAAATGTTAATTCCTTGACACCACATAGTCACATCAAGTGCAAAATAAGTGTCTGTGTTTCTACCTGCTCCAGAAATGTACCATTTTATTACTAAATGATAGGTGTTATGTCGTTATGTCTATCTTAATCTGTGTAGTCTATTGAGAAATATTGATTGTTAGACTACTCTGTTCTTTATTGGTAGATTGTCTTTAGTGTAGGATGTTTTGACTTTCTTCACTGAGTCTTTTTTAGTTCTATTCTTGCCATGATCGGGTGCTTCTAAAAGTAACTTACTAATTCTAGAGCAGCTGTAGGAATGTGAAGAAGAGGCAATGTTTTGATTTGTTGTGCAAGTCATGTACCGGTATCTCTAGTATCTTTTCTATTTATCTTTTCTAGTAGAAATATCAGAGTTGTTACTGGCTATATTTAGCAAGTGAACTCAATCTCTCTCCACTATCTGTAATTTTCAATCTGTCCCTAGTTTCAAGGGCTGGTGGCACGCACTACAGTGGATAAATGCAAGAAAATCTAATAATGTGTCCCTACTACACACATTCATCTAGTATCATATTTTAACTCTTAATGCAACTATATAATCACTGCTCCATGGTTATAATTGGATTGGGAAGAGTATTTTTGCAATTTCATTATACTTACCATGTTCCTATAGGCTTATATGGAGAACTTAATCATCTCATAATTTCTACCAATATCATGTTGTTTGTTCTTTCTGCTTTTTCTTTAGAAATCCCTTTAGGGGAAATGAATATCCGTAACAGATACTGAATTTGGTTAATTTGGTATATTCATTTTCAGTTTGAATGATAAGAGTATGAAGAACCATTTGCTTCCTACTTCATTCCCTGAACCAGAATATTCATTTCAGATATTTAGTTTTAGTTGTTTATTTTGTTCACTTCAGTACTGGGTTCAGTTATTGAAGTTATTCGTTTTTGGTATTTTGCTCACCTCGCTCGTACTCTTTAGTGTTATTTAATTTAGTAGTATATAAATAAAATAAATAAAATAGCTGAAATGGAATATCTGAAGTAATGAATATCAAATTTTGTTTTGCACTAAATCCAATTTGGATATTAATAATAATTTATACAGCAACCTCACCACTAAATGGCACTCGGAACATTTTACAACATAAAGATATGATAAAACAATGTAAAATCTATTTAGAATAAAAATCCATTTTAAAACAATTTAAAAGGGGAAGGGAAAGAGGGGGAAAGAGAACACATAAAGGTAAACTAGCAGACAGCAGTGGATCCTAAAAGCATCTGGAGAATAAATAAGTCTTCCGGTGCTTTCTAAAAGGGAGGAGGGATGAACTAAGATGGATGTCTGGAGGGACCGAGTTTCAGATTGAGGGGCCTGCCGCAGCAAAGGCACGATTGCCTGCCGACTTTAAGGCACGAGGGTGTAATCCCCAAAGAGCAGGTGGTTTTTGAATGCAGATAACCATCAGTGTGAGACTCCAGAAGCAGATCCCAAATATAACCAGGGCCTATACCAGTTATCAACTATACCATTCAGGGCCCAGAAAACCTGCAGCACAGGGTAT
>QEPC01009034.1:544414-561662 GCA_003113815.1 Sphenodon punctatus | reverse complement strand
ATTAAAATAACTCTCAAAGGCCTCATCCTTCGGTCTGCTGGGGGTGCCTTCTTGGAAGTCCACCGTGTTAAGCGGGGGGCCACAATGGAGAGGGCATTCTCAGTGACTGGGCTGCACCTTTGGAATTCCCTCCCGGAGGAAGCTCACCTGGCCCCAAGCCTTTTAACATTTTGGCAAATTTGCAAGACCTGGCTGTTCGCCCAGGCCTTTGGGGAGGGGGGGTTAGGGTTTTTTATCTCCCTCCACCCTTATTTATTGTATTGATTGTTTTAGTTTTACCCTAACCGTGTTTTAATTGTTGTAATGTTATGAGTGTTTTTAAAATATTTTTTATGACTGTATTTTTATATTTTTTTGAAATTGTTAGCCGCCCTGAGCTGTTTTCCGGAGGGGCTGGATATAAATTGATAAAATAAATAAATAAAATAAATAAATAATGCCTTAGCCCTACTGAAGGGCAATGCCAAAGGGCACCCTTGAACATCCCCCTTCAGCGGCATGTCCAGGCAGTGACCCACTATGGGCGCCTGCCCCCAGGCAGACCAACTCTTTTATAGGTAGCAGCGGTAGCCGCTTGGCTGGGGCCTTCTAGGTCAATCCAGTGCCTGCGCTGGTCTCTTCCCCCTGCCCTCTCCCTGAAACAAGCCCAAAGTCTTGGAGCACTGCTACCGCAGAAGCCCTAGTGAAGGTTTATTGATGCAATGTGGATAAGCCAACCCTTTTATAGGCAGCAGCAGTAGCAGTTTGGCTGGGCAGCTGGGGTGGTCAATCCAATGCCTGATCTGGACTCTCCCACTCCCCCTTCCCTCACCCTGGAAACAAATCAGGGAGTGTGTGATGGGGGAGGAGGAGTCCTGGAGCCCAGCTGCATTATTTATAATGCTAAGGCCCAGAAAATTCCTCCTACTTTCCAGTGTTCAAACCCCCTCTATTTATAACTCAGATGATCATTTTCTGCTTCTTATAGCCACAGGGTGAAGACACACATAACACTAACTCCACTTTTACACCACTTTAATATTTCTTATGCAAGTTGCAAGGCTGCATAGGGCACCAATACAACCCTGAAACATACATAAGAAATGTTTAAGTGGAGTTAGCATTATATCTGTTTTCCACCCACAGTGACCTAACCCAACAGCACTGCTTACTGCTTACCACCACAGTGAACATCTCTGTTTTCCACCATTGTTCCCTAACACATGTGCTACTGCAGTTTATAATTCCCTGGCTCCAGCTGGTCATATGACTTGGGTCAGGTGACTTACATATAGTGGCTCTCATCTGAGAAAGCGCTTCATCCTTGTAGGATGGAGGTACTTCCTTCCTCGCCTGCATTTCTGTTCCAGTCCTGGATCTCCTACATACTTTTGGCAGTGCACCTCAGTTCTTGTTAGACACTCCCTCTACTCTTCTAGTCATGGGTCTATCTTACATTTGTATTTGCTATCATAAAATTGACCCCAGTCTTTAATAGGTAACTACCCATGAGAGAATGAGGTGACAGGAAATTTAGGATGTTGCCATAAAACACTTCAAAACAAGGTGCATCAGCATCTTATAGAAAAAGTGAGAACAACACAAAGCAAAAACACAACAGCCTGCAGTAGCCACAAGCAATCTCATCTGTCTATGCAGCTGTGTTTGTGGCTCTTGTATTTGTCTAATCTCCCATGCATGTGACCAGTATTAGCAATGCCAAACTCATAGCACAGCAATGATGTTAGACTTCATCACCACTAAATTGTTACTAGCAATGTTCTTCATTTGTTTTATTCCTTCCATCCCACTCACGCTACTTTGTTTCTGTTTGTTGTTTCTAGGCTTGAAACCCATGTGGGTGTTTTGCAAAGTGTAGTGCCTTGTCAATAAAACAAACAGTCAGGTGAAAAGAAGCCCCGTTCCCACTGAGCCATTTCCAGCAGGAAGCAAAGCTGTAGGAAGCTTTAAGACTGATTCAGACAGAAACCCAGCAATGGCAGAGATTTCCAGCCGTTTGCGAGCAATGTATGATGTAATGCAGTCACTTATCAATAAGATACTGAAAAAAAACAAGAACAAAACAAGAACAACCCTCCCACACATATTTACAGGTTTTCTTACTGTCAGCTAGTCATAAAACATTTCAAGCTCTATTTGTTCGGTTTCAGGTGGCCATCTGTTTGAATCCTATAAATTAGAAGTGGGAAAAGATCACTAGGGTTTGGTGATCTGGCCCTGCTACTGCAGGATTGCTTCCTGTGTTAAGTTCTTGAGGGCTTTGTCCAGGTCCTAACTGAGAATTTACCCAAGTGATGAGGCTTCCACCATTAAATCTAAAAGTACCAGAATCTCAACGACAACCTGAACTAGAACACAAACTCTAAACCGACTCTGAGCACAGCCCTAACCCCATGAGCAGAGCCCTCCACCCTACCAGGACTTGGAGTGAAACCCAACATAAAGCTAACTCCACTTTAACACTGCTTTAACATTTCTTATGCATGTTGCAGGGCTGCATAGGACACCAATGCAGCCCTGCAACAAGCTTAAGAAATGCTGAAGTGGTATTAAAGTGGAGTTAGTGTTATGTCGGTTTTCACCCTTGGTGAGTATGGGGGGGGGGCTTTGTCCCCCCTTCCACCAAACTAGTTGTTCTCCTCTGTCCCCTACAAAGTTTGTGAGAACCGTACACCATTGCTGGGGGAACCCATCCCTTCTCAAAGGATCCTCCTTTGTGGTGTCAGCCTTGACTCACTCGGCCAAGCCTTGCTGGTATAAGCTGGACCTGGAGACTGGATTTCAGGCTCACAATAGCGGCTGTTGAATAGCCTGTCCCAGCCCTTCCCCCTCAGCTCACTGGCTGACACAGGGTGTTTTTAGACCAGCACCTCCACACTCATCCCCCACCCATCACGCATGTTGCAGGACTCCATTGGCACCCTATGCAGCCCTGCAACATGCATGATAGGTGGTTGGTTGGTGAGTAATAGGTGGGGACTGAGAGGCGCTTGTCAAAAAACACCCATAGTTGGATGGCAGGAGTGAGGGGCGGTATTGCTGTGGAAGGGAATGTATAAATTGAGAGGACATGGAAGGAAAATGCCTAGAAAAAGGTACTGAAATGATGTGTTCTGTGGATTTCAATTCCATTACCACAGTGGGAGAGGAAAAACAACCAGTCAGAAGCTTCTCTATGCTGCATGTGCTGCTCTTCCAGGTTTACTGTGTATTGCTGAAAGGGGAGGACCCATCTGCATTGAAGCCTGTTGTTACTGTTGGTGCTTTCCTGGTTGGAAGGACAATAGAAGAGCAGTGCAGTAAATACAGGTGGAGTTTGGAAGGGAAGCCTTCAGGACAGTTCTTTGGAGACAGAGTTGGAAGATGCTGCGCCAGGAGACTCTATACCTTGATAGGATGTGGGAAGGATTTGACCAATCAGAAGTCAAATTCCCTACTGAGTCATGGGATAGGAGGAACAGAGGCTAAATAGCCTGAGGGCCTGGGATCCATCTTTGTTGGTATGAATGGAACAGCAAAACTATTCTAGGGCACCAGTACACTGTAGTCATTTTGGGACACTTTTTGTTACCTATGGTTCCCCCGCCCCAACCCTTCCTATCCCTGCCCCTTCTTTTAAGGTGTTGAATGGTGTTTCCTCTCTCCCTCATATGTATGGCTTTTAAAATGGACACTTCCTCCTTTCACCCCCCACAGAATTTACAAGACAATTTGTGGTTCTCTCCGAAGCCTTTTCTGGATCTGCCCCCCCACCCCCGCCATATCTAAAGTTATCTCAGCACTTGCAGAGGTTGCTATTAGCGCACTCTCCCACCCCATAACATCATTGTCTCTTTCAAGCAGCCAGTTTTCTGCACTTGCTTCTTAAATACTTGAGAAATAATTTCCTGATTGGATTCAGTGCTGGTAAAGCTGGATCCACAGTCTTGGTGACTAAAGGCCACTTGCTTTTAGAACAAGCAGCAGTGCAAGCCCCTATTGCACACACCAATGTGTCTTATCCAGATGGGAACAGCTCTAGGACTGAGATGAGAACCAAGTCTCAGTGTCTATTTTGATGCTCTTTTTCTGTGCTGAGACTACCAGCTCGCAGGGTCAACTAGTGCTGGTTTTGGGGCAGTTTTGTGATATGAACACCTGCCTGCTGGACCCTGAACTAAAGTCAACAGATTGTGTTACACAGGATGCCTAATTATGTTTTTAGCTGAGACAAAGTTTTTCATGGACTGCAGAGTCCAGGAGCAACAAATGCGTGCAGGGGGCGGGGTTTAGACGTTCCTCTCGATACTGGAAGTTGGCTGGTGCCATTGAGAACAGTGCACTCGCACATGGACAGAGATCCGGACTTATAAAACCTTGATATCAGGGTCCAGCTTTCATCCAGGCTTTGGCACAGAGACTGTGCTTGTGGCCTTGGTCAACGACCTTTGCTGTAAATTGGATCAGGGCCATTGGACCCTGCTAATTGTGTTAGCTCTGTCGGCGGCTTTTGATACCGTTGACCATGAGATATTGGTGACCCGCCTGTGGGACTGAACCGAGGTGGGACATATTGTTCTTGAATGGTTCTGCTACTTCCTAGCCGGAAGAACTCAATGTGTGGTGTTTGGGGACTATTTTTTGTCCCCTCGAGATCTCACGTGTGGAGTCCCGCGCAGTTCCATTCTGTCCCCTCTCCTGTTCAATGAGTATATGCAGCCACTTGATCATGAAATGGTATGGGGTGCATTGTCATCAATATCCTGAAGACACCCAGCTCTACCTCTCTTTTTCATCCAACCCAGACCCGGCAGTCTGGCGGCTGCGGGGGACTGGATGAGGGCGAGCTGAATGAAGTTGAATCCCTACAAGATGGTAGTAGGTGTCAGGTTCCGAGCAGGGAAGCACCCCACCTGTAGCCCTCCAAGGCAGCCGGCAATCCCAACGAAGCTCCCCGCAGCACAAGGGGAGATCCCCGGCAGAGACTCAGGCGAAGAAAACCCGCAGGTCTCAGTAGCGCCCCTGCCACAGTCACAGCCAGCAGCCACGCCCCCATCACAATCAACAGCCTTGGACCAACCCGTGCCAGCACCGCAGCATATGCAGGCCATGCCCTCAGCCCCGCTTCCAGCGCCACGTCGTTCGGCGCAGCTACAATGCCAGCAGCACAGCAGCGATAAAAGCAGCTATGAAACAGAGCCTCAACGCTGGTGATCAGTGCTTCCCGCCTGTGATACAGGCCTCCCCCCTCTCTATTGCCTCTGAATCGTCTGTGTTGCTGTCTGAAGCTTGTTAGCGTGGGTTCTGCTGAGTGAGTGGTCCGTCGGAGTAAGAGAGAGAGAGTGAGTGCTAGGATTCTACCTGATAAGTCTGCTTCCCTAGGGCTCTTAGGACACGACCTCAGGACCTTCTGTAGGTGCGAGACCTATCCCTTCCCTCCTTCCCTGGGGAGGGGTCCGGTGCCATCCCTGTCCCTCATGCCTTGCCCCACCACACCACCCTGGGACCCTGTGTGTATGGGGACATACGGAGGCAGGCTCAAGGTGTGCACGATCCCCGAATACCCTATGATGAAATAGCCAGCGGATTGCTAATCCAGCAGCCCAATCCTATCCTGAGGGTTTGTTTCCAGGCACCCTTGCCGCCAGGAGAATGTGGGGGCGAGTGGGTTCCCTGCCTGGTGTCCCTTCCCCAAACCCAACCTAACAGTAGGTAAGGCAGTGGATGTGGCTGCTCCTGTCATTGATGGGATTCGCCCTCCCCTGGCTTTCCAGCTTCACAGTCTGGGCATGTGCCTTGATCTGCAGTTCCAGGTGTGGGCTGTGGCAAGGAGAATGTTCCGCCAGTATGCTGATGACACTCAACTCTACCTCTCTTTTTCCATCGTTCCAGGCCATGCAGTCTCCTTATTTTCCCAGTCCCTGTCAGCTGTGAGGGCTTGGATGAGGTTGAGCCATCTGCAACTGAATTCTGACAAGACAGAGGTGATGTTGGTGGGCAAGGGCTTGGAGGGCCTGGGGTTGGTTGAATCTCCTCTTGTTGGGGAGGGGTCTCTCAAGTGTGGAGTCTGGGTGTGCTCCTTGATTTACGGCTCAGCTTGGAATCTCAGGTTGTGGCCGTGGCGGGGAGTGTGTTTCAGCAGTTACATCTTGTCCAGCGGCTTCAGCCGTATCTCTCAGACTCTGACCTCACTACTGTCATCCATGCCTTCATCACCTCGAGGTTGGATTATTGCAACGCGCTCTATGTGGGACTGCCTGAGAAGTTGATCCGGAGGCTGCAGCTGGTGCAGAATGCTGTGGCCCATCTCCTTACAGTGGCGGGATGCAGGAAGCACATGACACCTGTGCTCCGGGCTCTGCACTGACTGCCTATAAAGCACTGGGATAAGTTCAAGGTGCTGGTTTTAACCTTTAAAGCCCTTCATGGTCTGGGTCCCACTTATCTGTGGGACCACCTCACTCCCCATGTGCCTGTGCGCCCTTTGAGATCGTCCGGGGGAGCCTTTTTGGAGGGTCCCCGGGTGAGGCGGGTGGCCACCGATGTTAGATCTTTTTCGGTGGCTGCCCCTGTGCTGTGGAATTTGCTCCTGGAGGAGGCTCGATTGGCCCCCACTCTCCTGTTGTATTGACGTTTGTGTAAGACCTGGCTGTTCCGGAAAGTTTTCGGCGAGGGAGGGTTGGGGAAATTGTTTTTTCCCCTGCATATTAGAAATTGTTAACTTTTGAAATGGTTTTATTGTTTTATTTTTTTTATCTTGTTGTTTGCCACCCCAGGCTGCCCTGTAGGCAGGAGGGACGGGATAACATTTTATATAAATAAATAAAATAAAATAAAATTACATCTGGTGCAATGGCTTCAGCCATACGTTTCAGATAGTGACCTGGTCCTATCATCCATGCTTTCATTACCTCGAGATTAGACTATTGCAACACACTCTATGTGGGGTTACCCATGGTGATGGTTCAGAGACTGCAGCTAGTGTAGAATGCAGCAGCCCACCTCCTTGTGGGGTCAGGCCGCCGTGAACACATTACACTGGTGCCCCAAGCTCTGCACTGACTGCTGATAGTCTCCGGGCTCAATTCAAGGTGTTGGTTATGACCTATAAAGCCCTATACGGCCTTGGCCTGACTTCCCTGCGGGATTGCCCTAGAGCAACCTCTGTGGTCCACTGGGAGTGCCCTTCTTGAGGTCCCCTTTGTGGCCAAGGGGGCCACTATGGAGAGGGCATTCTTGGTGGCCACACCTTGGCTGTGGAACTCCCTCCCAGCCAAGACCCAGTTGGCCCCAGATCTCGCTTCCTTCCGCTGTACGTTTACGGCCTAGCTGTTCGTTCTGCCTGGCTTTTGGTAAGGGAGATGGGGTGTGGGGTGGGTTTGAGGGGGTTGGTTCTGTTTTCCTTCTCTTTTATTGTGTTGTGGATTTTATGTGTTTTTATTATGTGAGCCGCCTCGGGCTGCCTGGAGCAGAAGGGGCAGGATAGAAAACTGTTTAAATAAGTAAATCACCAGTCCAGATCTCTGTCCACGTGTGAGTGCACTATTTTCAATTGTGCCAGTCGGCTTCCAGTATTGGGGGGAACTTCTAACCCCACCCCCCATGTGAGTTTGTTTCTCCTGGACTCTGCAGTCCACAAGAAACAGCGTCTTGTCTAAAAAGCCCTAAGTGCAGTTGGTAGCAGCTTCCCATCATTTCTTGTCTGGACTACACCACACAGTCTTCATCTGTTCAAAGGTTTAGCCAAAATATCATGTGATCCTCCTCTTATTGCTCATTTATGTTGATTTACATGCCGAGCAATGGACTGTGGTCATTCCTGCTGATACATAGCATGACAATATGAAGCAAAGCACTGTGTCACTTTCATACCACAAAAATCTCTGTTGGTTTATTTTGAGCAATTCCCTCCTCTGGGTTTAGTGCTCTCTTTCCATATAGAGACAAAATTCCCTTTGCTGTTCTCTCTCCTCATTGCTTTACCTCTTTTCCAATGGAAACTTTGCCTGTGTAAAGGCCTGTACTGTACTCTTTGGTACAGTACTTTAGCAGACCTTTTAATTTCTGGTGTAATTGATCAAATGCCAATGTAGCTGAATGTTAAGATGTTAGATTTGGACCTCTGAGACCAGAGTTCAAATCCTATTTTGGCCATGAACTCCCTGGGTGGCCCTAGGCATGTCACTATCTCTGAGTCTCAATTCGCTCTTCTATAAAATAAGAATAATAACACTGTGTCTCACAGGGTGGTGGCTGTGATAAACTAGATAAGGATTGTAAAGCATTTTGAACATTGAAATCACTATATAATATAAATAATAACTGTGCTGGATAATCTATCATGAATGTGGTCAGGTCAGAATTGTTCAATCTTCACCATTCTCTCAAAGGGCATTAAATAACTTTTAAAATAAATAAATAAATAAAAACCATAGAACACAGTAATTAGTAAAAGAAAAGAGAACCTCTTATCTGGGTGCCCATGACTGGCTCCATTTTATGGTGAGTCTTCATTCTGATGTAATAGACTGATGCATTCTGAGATATCACTGATGCCAAGAAGCCACCCATCCTCTTCAGAATGTGGCAAATACCTTGCTGCCTATGCCTGGACCATTCAACACATAATTCTTAACCTGTAACTAATCTTGACAGCTACCTGATCATCTCAAAGAAAGTAGCTGTACATCTAGGGTCCATCCATACTAAACGTTTTGTTGGGCAAGGAACCACCCTGACTATTTGCTCCCCTCTGCCCTCCATGTGCGGACAAGCCCTGCACACTATAGCCCAAGCGTGGGGAGAAATCTTGCAGTGACATTACTTTCCCCCAAACTTTGTGGGGGGCACTGAGGAATGGTGGTGGTGGGGATACTGAGGGAATAGCAGAAGAGGAAATCCCTTGACTCACCAAGTCCCAGTGGAGGACAGGGGCAGTTGAGGGCTCTCCTCCTAAGTGCAGAGGGTGCAGGCTGAGGCTGGGAGTTGCTGAGAGCAAGGCTGCACTACAGCTGTGCAGCAGCTCCCACACACCCTCTGTATTGCACAGGGGAAGTCAAGCCCCATGCCATCCCTCCTGTCCCAGGGAACAGGAAAAGAAGAGCCCCATCTGGACTCCCCAACTGAGCAGTCCTACTTAACTGAAAATGGTGTGTGTGTGCATGTGTGTGTGCGTGCATGTGTACAGGAGCATGGGGACAGGTCTATTGCTGTCTCCCACATCCAGAGCTGGCCTCACCACAGGCAGTTGTCCTGGGTCCTGCTATTTTCTCTACTTCTAGGGCTGCCACAGTGACCCCTGTTTTCAGCAGAACAGGGTACAAGATCCAACTCTCTTCCCAGCAGGGCCCCAAACATGACCACCTCTAGGGTCCAATGGAGAGTACCCATGAAGGGTCATGGAGAAGGGGCCAGGGCCATCAGGGGCTCTATATTTCATCTTTGCCCTGGGCCCTGCAAATTCCAAGGCTGGCCCTGTCCAGACCCCTAACTTTGAGGGGGAAGTGTCCCACCCAATAATTACACCCATGGGCAAGTAGCAAGGTTAGTCAGACTGAGGCAGTCAGAGGAATCACAACTAGATTTTTTTCTCAGAACTTGTGCGTGCAGTAAGTGTACGATGAATTACTGTTCACAGTTCCCAAAATGTTGAGTTTCCCGTATTTCACACCTTGTTCTCTGGCCCACCAGAGAAAAGCAACAGCCTGCTTCCGAAATGATCCTATCATTATTTCAACAAAGGAAAAAGCCCCTGCAGAAATGTGAAGACATGCACAATGCCAGGAAATAATATTCAAGCAATTGAATCCTCTAGGGTGGGCCTGCTGGTAGATTGTAAGCTACCTCCTTCTGAAGGATTTTGCCTATGCGTAAAGTTTGCATGTGAAGCAGTCCCTCACATTAGTGTGAGAAACTGAACTTGCTCCGGTGTGTAATGGAATGAGGCAAGCCCCTTTAAGCCAGGAGCTCGTTTAATTTCCCATACAGTAAACAGGAACAGCTGTTTGTTGTAAATACACTTCGTCAGGGAGTGCGAGTGAATAGAGCAAGCAGCTTGCTGGACTGATGAAGCTTGTTTGCTTTATCTGCTACCTTTCACAGTTGTGCTGAACTGTTGATGAGAAAGGGCAGGTAAAGACAAAGCTTGCTTTCTATTTGGAAGGTTCAGCAGGAGCTGAGGCCAAAGTCAACACGTGGAAGTTTTTAGTCATAGTCTTGCTCAGAAACTCTCAGTGATTTGGGTATTTCCCCCCCCTCTCCTTGTGATGTTGTCACTGTGACCAAGACAGAAAGATTTTATGCAGTCAGCTTAACCACCTTTGATCTGATGAGAACTCATTGACCACAGACTTCTAAGGATAGGCAAACAGAAGGCAGCTTGGATGTTTGGACGTTCGGTCGTTCGGTTCGAAACCCGAGCTCGGGTTTGGTTGTTGGTTCGGCGGAGTTCAGTTCGTCCGAACTTGGCCGAACATTCAAAAATAGCGCTATTGATACCGATACTGATACCGAATTCAATTTTTTTCCGGTATCGGTATCATTTGACCCTGAAATGACCCCTGGTCTCCACCCCTGGTCTCCACCCCTGGTGCCAGGAAGTCTGCTCCTCAGCTGCCTCTCCCTTCCAGTCATGTTTTTCCCACCTGAAGTCACGTTTTTCCCACCCCCAAAACTCATCCAAACTCACCCGAACATGGCCGAACTGCGGCCATGTTCGAGTTCAGTTCAGAAGTTCGGTTCGGACGTCCGAACAGGCCAAGTTCAGCCCGAACTCCGAACATCCAAATCATGTTCGCCCATCCCTACAGACTTCCAATAAATATACTGTCAGCATCTCTCTGCCAGTGTATACTGCATTCCCTCCCATCAAAACGGAGAGCCTACTTTCCCAGCTGGGGAAGGATGGAGCCCTTTTGACACCTTTTCAGTGGAGTTCATAGCATTAGGTTGGGGGAACAGGATTTGAACTCTAAAATTCTATGATTATGCTATTATTACTTATTTGTTAAGCACTGACAGTATGTGGTGCTTTAAAGGACAAAAATAAAATAAAAATAGATATGGGGCCTCCACCACTACCCTCTTGCAAGTTCCATCATTGATCCGGGTCAATACAACACAGGCTCGCAGAGAGCCATACTCTGTGGCTGCTCCACAGTTTCAGAACTCCCTTCCCTTGGAGATTTGTCTAAGCCCTGCCTTGTGCATCTTTTGAGGCCCCGTAAGACAAATTTATTCAGCCAGGTTTTCAACAGGCAGAGGTAGATTTGGTTTGGAGTGGAGTTAGGTGAGTGAATGTCTTTTATTGTTTTATGAATCTTATTTTTATGTAAGTCGTCCTGAGCCTTCAGGCATAGGGTGGGGTATAAATAAAAATAAATAAATAAATAAATAAAATACATTAGAGCTGCATCAAGATTACTTACCATTTGCCCCAGTCTGGGCAGGCATTGGGCTGCTGCATAGCCTAGCATACCTCAAAATCTCCAAGTGTTCAGCACCTCCCAGCTTCACACCCTCAGTGCTTCCTCAGACAGGCCTCAAACACTGCCTCCTCACTGTCAAACAGGGTGGGTCCGGGAAGGCAGTGACCTAGGTGACCCTATGCTGTTCTTACACAGGGTAAATTTCCCCTCTTCTGACTGATTGTGGTGTCTTTAAAACCTCTACATGCTGTAGAGAGGCAGGGGCCAAGGGAATGGAGTTCCAAAAGCCATGAACAGTCACAGAGAATGGCTCGCTGTGATCCTGAGTCATATTTATTTAGTTATTTATTTATTTATTTATTTATGTTTTTATCCCACCCTTCTCCAAGAACTCAGGACAGCTTACAGGATAAATATATAAAATCCAATTAAATCTATTTAAAACCCACAACATCCCAATCACCCTCCACCCTTTATCCCCACCTACCAACCTCCAATCCTCCTCCCCAAACCCTTCTACCCCAACCCACTCAGCCCTATTTCTGCCCGCCAAACACCTGGCCAAAAAAAAGGTCTTACATCTTAAATGTCTTCAAGGGCAGCCCCATGTAGAGCGCACTGCAGTAGTCTAGCCTTGAGGTTATGAAGACATGGATGAAAACGACCAAATCCAAATCAGATGAAGTTGGTAAAAAGCACTCCTGGTCACCGCCACAGCTTGGCAATCCAGGCACAGCAATGGATCCAAGAGCACCCCAAGGCTACAGACCTGAGTTACCAAGGGAGGCCGGACCCCATCAATGACAGGGGTTCCCACCTCCCCCAGATCACAAGATTGGCCAACCATCATCATCTTGGTCTTGTCTGGATTCAGCTTCAATCAGCTTACCTGCATTCAGTCCCCAATGGCAGCCAGGCACAGGGAAAGCACCGAGACTGCAGGACCTGGGTCAAATGAAAAGGAGAGATAGAGCTGGGTGTCATCTGCATATTGATGGCACCTCACTCCACTCCAAATCTCCAAACAATCTCACCCAGGGGCCTCAGATACACATTGGTCAGGAACGGAGACAGGATGGAACTCTATGGGACCCCACAATCATCCCCCGAGGGGATGACAAGCCACTGCCCATCACCACGTCTGGGTTCTCCCAGCCAGGAATGAGTGGAACCACCCAAGGGTGGTCCCGCACACCCCAGCCCGGTCCCGCAGCTGTGTCAACAACACCCCATGGTCAACAGTATTAAAGACTGCTGAAAGATCTAACAGAATCAAAAGGGTACAATTTCCCCAATAGATTTCCAAGCGGAGATCATCGACCAAGGCCACAAGTTCAGTCTCAGTGCCATGCCCAGGGTGAAAACCTGACTGACATGGGTCAAGGAAACTGATAGCATCAAGATGTGCCCGGAGCTGCAAGGCAGCCACCCATTTAATAACCTTCCCTAAAAAGGGGAGGTTAGAGACAGGGCAATAGCTGGCAGAGGAGTCAACATCAAAAGATGGTTTCTTGAGCAGAGGGCGGACGACCACAATCTTGAGGCCATCAGGCACGCTGCCCTCCCGAAGGGAGGCACTGACAGCCCTGGCCAGCAATGCCCCCAGTTTCTTCCTACTGGCTTTCACCAGCCAGGACAGGCACAGATCTAATTCACATTAGCCTACACCCCTCCAAGCACATCCTCTGCATCAGTGGGAGAGATCAATTGAAGATGATCCAAATAAACTGCACAAGACCAGGCCTCCTTGACCCCAAGCTCTGACTCTGCACTCAAACTAGCAATGCCCAAGTCGAGCCAAATATGAGTGACTTTGTCTGCAAAGTAGGTGGCAAACTCATCACAGGGGGCTGCTAATGATTCTAGCTCCAGGTGGAGACAGACAGGATTTACTGTTGTACACCACCTGGAAGAGGTGGGCAGTACTTTGCAGACGTTATGGTGGCAGCAAAGAAAGCTTTCTTTGCCATCGCCACCGCCAAAGCATAGTCTTTCAAAAACAGTCTATGCCACGGTCGGTTGGCTTTGGCATGAGTTGAGCGCCACCTGCGCTCTAACCGCCTACCCTCTTGCTTCAGCAGCCTCAGGTCCTCTGTACACAGGGAGATCTGTGCTGCCACCACAGAGGGAGTAGATGCCTGGACACCACTATGTCAATAGCCCGGTCCAGAATGTCATCCCATAAGTTAACCCGGTCATCAACAGGGAGGTATAGACCTGGGCCAATGATGGAACTTACAAGAGGGCGCGCTCAGTTGATCTTAGGGGTCACAAAGGGATGTAAGGAGGAAGGCAGTCCCAGGCCATTTGGGCTTTATAGGTCAAAACCAGCACCTTGAATGACTGGAACACTATTGGCAGCCAGTGCAGAGTCTTAAGCACATGTGCTCCCAGAGATCCACCCCCATCAAGAGGCGGGCTGCCATGTTCCGCATGAGATGCAACCCTAGAACAGTCTTAAAGGGCAGCCCCATGTAAAGCACATTGCAGTAGTCCAGCCTTGAGGTAATGAAGGCATGGATGAAAGTGGCCAGATCCATATCTGAAAGAAAGACATGCCGCCTTCTCACCAGATGGAGTGAGTCATGGCTGCAATCTGGCATTCCAGACGCAGCTCGGGGTCCAGGAACAGCCCCAGACTGCAAACCTGAATAACCAGGGAAGCTGGACCTCATCTGTGATGGGAGTCCCAATCCCCCTCAGGTCACAGGGTTGGCCAACCATCATCACTTCAGCCTTGTCTGGATTCAACTTTAGTTGGCTCACCTGCATCCAGTCAGCAATGGCAGCCAGGCACTAATGTTGACACCCATATTGCTCCATGGCCAGACCAGAATCTGGATGGCACAAAGAGAGTGTAAATTATTATTTTTATTATTTATATACTGCCAGCAATATGCTTGTTACTGAACAGTCATGATTAGAGATGGGTCTCTGCCCCAAAGGCTTATAATCTAGGGGTGAAAAGAGATGAAACAGTAGCTCAGATTAACCCCCTCCAGATGGGTGGACGCCTGACTGTCTGTTAGGTGGCCACCAGACATTCTCTCACACCTGCCACCTGCCCACACTGTGGCCCCCACTCACAGCATCGTCCTGGCAAATGTGGAGCCCATTGTGGGGTGAACACACTGGCTGATGCAGGTGAATGTGTGCCCACATGACCAACTGGTGTGTTCAGCCTCTGCACATATGCAGGTCCAACAGGATCATAGAGGCAGAGTGCCTAGAATGGACCAGGGAGTGATTGCATCTCAGTGGTGATGAGTGGTGGGGTAGAGCACAGCGGGGAGGAATGGTTTCCTGTCTGTCCGGTTTGTTGCATGAAACCTGCAAATGGTGTCTGCATGGGGGCTCCATCGAGTGACCCCAGACTCCGGCTGACTAATCTCTCATCTGTTAACAGCCTAGGATGGACAAGAGAAGCTGGAGGGGAACATAAGGAGAAACGGGGAAACATTCAAGTAGTTGAAAAGTTGTAGGTGCTTGTACTTAGCTTACTTAAAAGAGGGGTGAAGGACCCTGAAGGATAAGACAATATAGGGAGAAGCATCAGTGAGCAATCTGTGGGAGTGAGGTGCTGGGGAAAGCCTGACAGACGTAGGTTTTTTTTATGATAAGAGAGAGGGAGCAGAGCATATGTGTTCTGGAAGGAGTTCCAGGTGTAAGGGAAGTATAGGAGAAGGGGAGAAGGCAGTTTAGGAAGCAGGAGACTCTGGGGTGGGTGAAGGTGGTGGCAGAAGAGAAGCAAACTTCTTTAGCTCTCCTCTTTGCTAGGCTGGGAACTTCTGTGGGGCACAGTACAAAAATCTAACCCTAAGTTTAAGAAACTAAATTTGCATCATGCTAGATGGTCACTGTACATTACAGCTACAAAGATGCCACTGATTAAAAATACAGTGTAGCAGTATTCAGAAGGAAAACACTGCTCATCCAGCATCCTTTGTGCTTGTGTTTTCATGTAATCCTATCCCTGCCATTCTGGTGAGAATGACTCAGGCATGAATCGTCTGTTATTTTCCACTATTTTGTGGTCAGTCTGTTAATGTGTTTGGTGCCACACTGGGAAAGAGAGAGCAATGAAATCACTTAGAACCAGTGGTATTCACAGGCTTTGAACACTTCCACCATTTCAATAGGTCACTCATCTAGCAGCCCTTCGAAAACCCTCAGCACTGAAACTGCCTTCAGTTCAATTTGATGATGCTTTATTGACACAACAGTCTATATAAGTGTTGTCAAAGTATATGAAAAGGACAGACTACTCAAATATTTCCTGGGTGATGTGACCCAGTCAGAGTGGGGCTACACATTGTGCTTGAGGTTGGATGCCATGTTCATTTATCATTCAGGTCCATTCCTGATCTCGTGGCAACTTGCAACGTAGCATGTTGCAATTTCCACCATCATCCATCTCCTTTCATACAGGACTAGGCCCAGTTTTTCTTCATGGCTTTTTGACAAGATGCTTGTTATCCTTGGTAGTTTGTAGGAATAGTTTCCTTGCAGGTCATTGTATTTGGGACACTAGACTAGGAAGCACCTCTATCTCAATCCCTTCTTTGCTCCTTTCTGGGTTTCTTCCATTATTTTTGCCTCCAAATCTCCACCTGTAGTTCTTGACTCCTGATTCTGTCTCTGGTGGAAGTCTGTTTCAGCCTTGCATGTTTTATTAGAGGGAAGTGGTCTGCTAGAGTGACAGGGCAGTGTAGAGATCTGAGGCACTCTGGTTTGTTGCTGGTTTTGATTTGTTCTTCTATGGGAGTTGACTATAGCAAACACTTGACAAGACTAAGCCCTAAGAGAGATCTCAAAATAATTTGGACCAAATCTAGCTGGCTGATCTTGAAAGCTAACTGTGAAGAAGAACAACAGAGGGAAGGATAATAATGAAAGGCCTTGTCAATTCCATGAGATGTTACAAGGGATGAAATAGCATTCCAGACACAATTCAAGGTGCTGGTATTGACCTATAAAGCCCTAAGCAGCTTGGCCCCTACATAACTGAAGGACCACTCTCTCCTTATATCCTTCACAGCCCTTAAGATCTGCTGAGAGTGTCCTCTTGCAGGTTTCCATCCTTGGCCCAGTTTCATACGACTCAGGCCCACAGAGAGGCATTCTCGGGAGCTGCTCCACCACTTTGGATCTCCCTTCCCTTAGAGGTTTGTCTAAGCCCTAGTTTGAATGTCTTCCAGAGGCAATGTAAGACCTTTTTATTTGGCCAGGCATTTAATGGGCAGGGATAGATTTGGGGAGGCAAGGGGGTGTTTTTGGTTTTATGGATTTTTAATTATGTATTTTATATTTGTATATATATTCTTAGGGGATAGGGCAGGATATAAATCTAAATAAATAAAATAAATAATAGTCCCAGCCATTGGGATGCATGCTCATACTAAAACTGCAGTAGTTTCTCATTGGTCTTTCAGATCTGTGGTACCCTCATCCCACAGGCTGCAACTCTTTCATTCTTACTTACACAACCAGTCCCATGAATAAGTAATACCCAACACAGAGTCCAGTCCCAAATGATCCTGTGATGTGCTGTATGGTAGGGGTGGGAATACCAGTTCTACCGGTAACCGGTAATGCCGGTATTAGGCATACCGGATTTCAATTTGGTAATCCAATAATCTGGTAACCTGTACCGGATCTTTTTAATGGTACAGGTTACCAGATCTTTTACATTGGGGAAGAAGGTCAAGGTGGCAGTTGGCAGGCTTTTGTTATGTAAGTTTGTTTTTAAGTATTGAGTCCCTCCCTGCCCCCACCCAGAGGTGTAAATGGATACATTTTGCACCTTTTTTACCCTGCCTTGGATTGTTTGAATTTTTTGAAAT
>QEPC01009034.1:531866-544314 GCA_003113815.1 Sphenodon punctatus | reverse complement strand
TTTTTTTTAGTAATTGAATTGCATTTGCAGGTAATTTCGGTTTTACTTTTCTCTCCCATTGATTTCAATGGGAAAAGTTGCCCATTAATTTCAATGGAAAAAGATCCAGTACTGGCATACCATATCTAATCCGGTAATCTGGTATTCAGAGATCTGGTATCCGGTAAATCCGGTAACTGGTATTTCCTCCCAAGTCCCACCCCTACTGTATAGTACTCAATTCAATTCAATTCAGTTTTATTGCGTGACCGTTGGTCTTTGCGAACAGTTGCAAAACAGAAAATAAACAACACATAAATACAAAGCTAAAACCACATGACAAGAATATATAAAAAACAGCTAATCAACTCATATGCCCCCCTCCTCCCCGGTAAAAACCGCATCACCAGAAATCAAAGGCAAACAATTAAGGAAACGATTGCTGCTGCTCTGCTGCTGCCCGCTCCAATTTTTTATCTATTAAATTTTTTATCCAGCCCTATTATGTGATCACAGGAGTGGGGTTTGTGAAATATGAGACACAGCATGCTCAGTGTATAAATGGTAAAAGTTGGCCCCAGATGTACAGCTGAGATTTTAACAGAATAAACCGGCACAAGAAACTGAAAACAACTGGCATAGGTCTTTGCTGGGCCATCCACTCTTTATTTGCAAAATCTTCTTTCCCAGCCAACTCTAATTGACATATTTTCTTTTCCAAGTCTTTCTCAGTGCATACAGTGCTTCCTACTCAGGGGTCTTCCCTTTGACTGCTTTATTACAGACTATGATCCAGCTCCTTCCCAGGGGGGCAAACAACTGCAATGGGCCTTTAGACTTCTTTAAAGATGCATAGGGACTCTGTAAAGTACTAGATCACCTACTAGACTATTGTGCAGAAAATGAGCTGAAGGTTAATCTGCAAAAATCTCAGATTATGGCTGTGGGGAGAAAGAAGTTCTGTAAGCATAAATGGATCATTAAGGGTGAACAATTTACACAAGTAAATTCATATGTGTATTTGGGCATTGCCCTATCTGACAATACTTTATGGGGCCGCCACTACAAGCTGATCAGTCTAAAAGCCAGGGCGGCTGCTAGTGGAATTCTGAGGCTAGCTGTGTAATCAGAAGGGATAAGTACTTCAACCATTCTGGATGTATTCAAAGCAAAAGTACAATCCCTGCTGACTTTTGGCTCAGAAATTACCCTAGGATCTGATCTCTAAACTCTTGAAGTGATACAGAACATCTTTTAAAGAAAGATACTAAGAGTGCCCCAGTGTGTCCCAGCTGCAGTGGCTAGGGCTGAGACGGGCATGCTAGCCATCGGCTGCTAAGCAGACAAACGGCGCTCAGATACTGGCTAAAATTGAGTAATCAGATTGCGCTTTCTCTGCCTGTACTCTGTTTAATAGAAGAACTAGAATATGACGGGGTGTCAGCTTACCCGTGGCTCTCTCAGATAGTAATCTATCTGGAGCAGACAGGTTTATCATTTTCCTGTTTTGGGGGGAAGACAATCTCTATGCAAAAAAACCTGATAAAGCTAAGGTTAAGCAATATCTCCAGGCAGGATGATTTGGCCGCATTGGCCGCTTGGAGGGCTGCCCCTTGGTTAGGTTCCTTTAAGAAGCTACACACATTTGAGGCGTATCTTGATGCTCTTAATGAATCTAAGTTGCATAGGGCCTTCATTCAATTGTGTTTCCAACTATTTTCCTCAGCAATAACACAGGGGCGCTATAACAAAATACCTTATGAAGAGCGGATTTGTTCTTGTATGAGTTGTGAGGTAGAAGATGTACCGCATGTCCTTTTTAAGTGTCCCCAGTTTGAGAGCTTAAGACAGTCCTGGCTTGGTCCATTATGGGAGGGGAGGGAGTACTTACCAAAAGGTTGCAAAACAGAAATGCTTATGTCAACAAAAGATGTGAATGTTAAACTGGCAATTGCTTCCTTTTCCCTTTTAGCTGATAGACAGCAAGGCTAAATGTAGATATAAGTCAGATTTGGTAATGTAGTTTTGTCTGTAGAGTTCTGCATCTTCTTGTTTTGCTTTGCCTGGTGCAAGGTAACAATGTTGTACAAAAGCTGTACAAATGTTGAAATGTTTTAGTTTTGTTTTATCTGGCCATGGCGTAAGCTAGAGCCACTCAATAAATTTACTTACTTAAAGATGCATGCCTAGAGTGAAAACATTGGGTATGTGTCTCTGACTTCATGGAAATTGAATAATCAAAATTTGTACTTCTTGAAAGAACTAGTGGCAGCTTGAAGTTGACTTTAATTCCCTGGATGTATTTTAAATATCTTAAATGTCTAAATTCTGTCTTCAAGCTCTTAGTGACTTTTGGAGAGATATCTTCAAGCAAAGATGACTCATGGATGAGCTGACCTCCTCTGCCTTCAGATTCCGTAACCTTTTCACACAATGATACAATTATCTTGCCTGCAATAAAGAGAACAACAACACAGAAACCTCCTCTTTTAGTTTTTCAGAGTAATCTGGAGGCAGAGTGTGTGTTTATTTTTAGCTCTTTATGACACACAAAGTTTTTCTTACTTTATCTTAGAAGCCTCACCAATTTCTTCTAAGTTGTTCTGCGAGCTGCCTTTTGTTTGCAGGCAGTTTGCTCAGGAACTGAATAAAAATTGAGCAATTCATGGACAGACTTTTCCAGAATGCAGAATCAAGACTCACAAACTAGATGTAGAAATTAGAGGGCCCAAAGCACAGTGGAAACTTGGAGAGGAATGAATCCTCAAACAACATAACAGATTGAGACAAAGACACTTTCTACTCCAGTGTCTCAAATATAAAGAAGTGCAAGGAAATACAAGGAAGCTATTCCCTCAAACCCTATGGGGGGGGAAACTTGTCAAAAAGCCATGAGGAAAAACAGGCCTTAAATATTTCCAAGCAACAGATATTATTAGGTATGTATCTACCAAACTAACCTAACTCCCTAGTTAGAGCAGAACTTCACTGCAGAATTTCCCACAAACTCCTCATTTCATGTAGACCTAAACATAGTACAAATACTTTTCATGTTAGCTTCCACTAATTTAGTCTTCTCTTTTTAATTCAGGTTTAAACAGGATTCCTATGTTTGAAAACGTAAGATCAACCTATTTGGCCAAAACAAAGGAAATGGATCAAATTAGTCCTTAGGTGCAACTCCATGTAATGGAACAACATCAGGGATGCATTGTCCATTATTAGAGTGGTCTGTTTGCTATATAAGGGGACTGGGAATCATTCCAATCCTGGGATGCTGTTTGTGACTCCAGGGGCTGCCTTAGTATAAGTGGGGCTCAGGGCGGGGAACAAATGCGGGGCCCCTTTTTTCTGCCAGTGGCTTTGCCGCTACCAGGCCTAGGGGCACTCCCCAGCTCAGGGGGTACTCCCTGGCCCGGTCTGGGGGTGGTGCGCTACCTGGGCCTGGGCTCGAGGATGAGCGGGGCCTGAGTCCATCCCCGAGCCTGAGCGGCCATCGGATCACTTACCTGATCCGCCCCCACCTTTGGCCTAGCCCCCGCACCAGGCTCGGAGCTTCAAGGGAGGCGGGCAGTGCAGCAGCAGATTAAATCTGCCGCCGCACTACCTGCCACCACCGGACGTTCTGCTGCGCCCCCCCCGCCCCCCTCCCGCATTGCCTGACAGTCTCGGCCAGGGGAAATGAGGGAGCAAGAGGCAGAGGGCCTGCCTCTCCCTCATTTCCCCTGGCCGAAACAGCCAGGCAGGAGAGGGGACCTGCAGCATGAGGGAGAGGTGGGGCCTCTGCCTGCTTCTCCCTCACTCCATGGGTGCCCCCTCTGCCTGTCAGTCTCTCAGCCANTGCCCCCTCTGCCTGTCAGTCTCTCAGCCAGGGGAAATGAGGGAGAGACGGGGCCTCTGCCTCTCTCTCCCTCATTTCTCCTGGCTGAGACTGTGACAGGCAGTGGGGGGGGCAAAGAGTGTGGGAAAGGCGGGACCTCTGCCTCTCCCTCACTCCTGCTGACCCCCTCCGTTGCCTGTCAGTCAGAGTCGGCTGGCCGGGGTCCCCAGCTTCCAATAACTGTCAGGCTGGGGCCCCCGAGTGCAACCCCCCCCGGAATGCGGCTCAGGGAGGCCGCCCCGAGCCGCCCTGCGATACTGCCAGCCCTGTGTGACTCTGCCACTGAATTGTGTAAACTTGCGAAAGTTACTCCTGCTTGCCTGTTTCCTGTATTTATTCCTGACTGCATTAAAGAATGATGGTGAAGCACCTGAAGATCCTTTGGGACAAGAGAAGGTGCAGTATGATAATTTGGCATTGCTTGTTTTCTGCTGAAATATCTATGCCCTGTATAAATTAGATATCTCAATGAATTAAAAATGCACCCCATTTGGATGGGTATGGGGCCTTGGTCCCCCATTTGGGCAACATGGCCCATTATCTCTCCACTATGACTACTTTTAGGGAGAAGCATCTATTTTTTTGTGCTAGGATAAATGCACTCCCTACTGTTGTGTTGGAAGGGTGTTTCATGGGGATCCCCTTTGGAGAGCGCTTGTGTCTCTATGATCTGTTGACGACTGAGACGGTACATCATCTACTGTTTGAGTGTCATCTGTATGATGCACTAAGAAATATTTTTTTACAGTCTGTGATAGATAAATTCCCTGGGTCAACAAGTGTATTTCTTGCTTGCATGGTTCTCTGTGATGTATACCCCGAGGTAACTTAATGTACAATGAAATTATTGTCCTTAGCTATGGATGTGAGGAAAAAGTTTCTCCAATTTAAGCTGCCTCAGGTTACTGTTTAGAATTCTATGCCTTTTTATTGCCTTGAATTGAGCTATCCATAATTTAAAATATACTGTATATATCACCCATGACTGATTTTTAGATATGAAGGATAGATTGGTGCTTTAGGTTACAACCCTTTTGTAAGGGGGAATATCTGTATTTGTATGTTTATTTTTGTATTTGTGTCTGTTTTGCTGACTATGACCTATGGTCCTGTCATTATATATATATATATATATATATATATGAATTTAAAACTTTGTGTTTGGTGACCCTGTATCAACCTCTGTGTTTCAGAGACAGTGGGTGTTTTCAAATGAGATGATAGCCTGTTGTAGTCTGCAACCCCCACCCCCACACACAGGTTTAGCATGTCCAGCTTAATCAACTGCCCCAGGCAGCCCCCTGAGTGTATTTCATGCACTTGTGTTTTCAGACAAGATGCTACCCCACCTGGCCACCCATGAGACATGCATCCAACCACCCATCTGAAGGTGGAACAGCTGGGTGCATGCTCCCACAAGCCATGGGGAACCCACTCATTGTCACTCACAGCCACATGCCAGGAAGCATGGGGTGTGCCATGCAGAGCAAGCCAAATAGATCCAGGGCAATGGGTGGGCACATAGCCCCTGTCTGGATGAATGTTGGCAGCTGGCCCCACCAGCAGACAGGTTCACCAGTACCATGGAGGCTTATGGAACCTAAGGCCAGAGCGGTCCTGTGGGTGTTCACGTCCCGGCCAACTCCCCAGTCCTGTCCCCAACCCAAACAAGAGACCTTAAAGGACACATGAATGAAATACAAAATCACTTTGTTTTAAACCACTGCAAGGGCCCAGCACATGCCACACTCCTGGGAAGACAAAGAAGCAACCCCCAAAAGCCACCAGGACAGCAGCTCAGCCAGTCAGGTAAGTGAATGTCCGGGGCATGGAAGGCCAAGGCCAGAATGAAACAGCCAGTCAAGGAGAGCAAGGTAACAGGTGACCGTAGGCAAGTACCAGAACAGCCACCACCTCTTCCACATAATCGTGGGCCCCAGATGCACAAGGTGCACCCCTCAACCATCCAAGGGTCATGCCCTGGTCCGAGGAAGAGTCCAGGGCCCTCATCAGACTGTGTGGGGATCATAAGGTGCAGCTGGACCTTGTGAGATGCTACTGAGGCTGTATATTAACGCATCTCTAAGCATATGGCATGTCTGGGGTACAACAGGAACAGGCAAAAATAGGCTATATAGTGCAGTAAATATCACAAGACAAAAGGCAATTGACTGACACTAGAAAAAGATAAATACACGCGGTTCTTTAAAATAGAGAACAAAGTCTCTTAACTTAGAAGTGAAAATGGGATAATATAAACATGCGACTCAATGTACAATAAAGGTATCAATATACAGTAAAGGAAATTCCTACAAGTAATAAACAGATGTCAGAGATCATACACAGCCCAGTCACATTTTTAGTCACGCATTGAGTCGCATTTTTATATTATCCCATTTTCACTTCTAAGTTAAGAGACTTTGTTCTCTATTTTAAAGAACCGCTTGTATTTATCTTTTTCTAGTGTCAGTCAATTGCCTTTTGCCTTGGGGGTACAACAGGAACATGTCGCAGTGCTGGCAGTGGACCTGGATACCAGGTGGTCCACAACAACAATCTCAAGTCTGGCTGCATGAGGCAAACATTGATTTACTATAAGAAGCTGAACAGGTTCCTCTGTGTAGACAGGGAGATAGTGACCTCTTTGACCTGCAGCAGTGTCTGTCCCAGGGGGCGGAAGTAGGTGGATGTCTCTCCCTCACTGCCCAATCCTGCCACAACTAAGTTGTCAGCACCCAAATCCACACACCTCCAGGTACGCGTGCCTGCAGGCGAGGACCACATCTCACCCAGCCCAGAGCTGAAGCCAGCATCTGTGGACCCAGTGAGGAGACCTGCACCCCCTCAACCTTGAAAGCCAGCCCATGCCCATGGAGCCAATTGGGATGCAGGAGGAGGAGTGAGAGGACATAAATGCTACTATGAGGCTGGGATAAATAAATAAATAAATAAATAAACATCAGAGAGCCAGAGGAGACCAGTCTGTTCATGCAGCCGGGGGAGGGGTAAAGGTATAGGTGGGAAAGGCAGCCGAGAGCAGCAACTGAGGAGCACCAACCCAGGACCCTACAGTGGCCCCCTATTGTTTTTACACGTGGCCGGGACAGTGAAGGGGTGCCAGAAGACCAGCTCCAGGAGCCAGCAGCCATGTCTGGGAAAGGTCAGAGGGGAAAGTGAACAGAGGAGTACTGAGGTCGGTCCATGCAGGGTTGGGAGCAGCACCAGCAGGGAAGAGGGCATGGGTGACAGTGGGTGCTGAGGCAGTGGTGGGTGAGCGGGTGGGGGCATACCTCTTAACCACCGAACACAGGAATGAGGGACAGAGACTCTCCAAATGCTGGTCGAAGTGCCTATAAATATCATATAGACATATATATGCGAATGCAAAGTAGGCCATGGCTTAACTTTGAGGCTGGGATAAAACAAGATAAATCCTAAACAGTTCAGGGCTCGTATTCATTAAATAACCTCCCTCATAAGCCAGACAAACCTTTGTCTTGCCAGTCTTTATGTCCAAACTCCATCACAGCACTTCCCCTAACTGCTTGACCTGCACACCCCCATGTCAAGTGAGCTTTACAGTTTACACAGCCCATCTTCTGCCAGTACATCTCTGATCTCACCCCCTCATCTCCGTTCAATGCTCTGCTGCCAAAATCACTCCCCTCATCTCCATGCAACGCTCTGCTGCCAGAGTCATCCACCTTACCCATCGCTTTGACCACGTTCAGTCCCTCCTCTCCGCCCTACACTGGTTCCATCTACGTGAATGCATTCTGCACAAGCTCCTGGTCTTCACCTTCCAAGGATCTTCATGGCCTTGCTCCCCCATATCTGTCCGCTCTTATATCCCACCCATTTCCTGCCCGGGAGCTTTGATCCTCTTCTTCCCCCACCCTCGTCTACTTGTGACTCCCTTGCTTGCTCCTCTAAATGTCTTTGCCCCTTCTCTCTTACTGCCCCCCACACCTGGAACTCCCTCCCTGGATACATTTGTTTTGCTCCCTTCTGCCCAATTTTCAAATCCCTCCTGAAAACCTCCCTCTTCCGTCAGGCTTTCCCTAGCTCTTCATGAGTGAAATTGCATCTTCTTTCCCCTTAACTCAGAATTTCTCCCCTGTAACTAAGTTAAGCACGTGCACCTGCAACTTCTCAGTCTCATGAATATCCCTGTCTCTCCTGATGTTCACCTCTCCCTTGTCTCCCCCTTTCTTGTCTCTTAGATTGTAAGCCCCTTGGGATAGGGACCTGTCTATAACTTAATTGTACAGTGCCAGGTACACTGCTGGCTCTATATAAATAATAAATAATAATAAATAATAAAGTACAGCTTTCCCCCCACTCCAGCTATGGCCTTTTTTACACAGAGAGGGGTGGGTGGGGGGTGGGTGTTTCGGTGGGTGGGTGCCCATATCCACACCCACCTCCACCCACGGAGTATCCTCCATTCTGTCGGAGGGCTCCGTGGGTGGAGGTGGGTGTTGGTAGTTGTACGGCAGTGCAGGTGGTGGGTGGGTGACGAGAGCATGTACGGCACGCACAAACACTCACCGCCCATGGTGTTTACACGGGTGCACACCCACTGCACACCCATCCCCCCACCCACCGGTGGTCATATACATGGACTGCCCCCCCACCGCCGCACACCCACCCAAACACTGAGCAGCGGGGTTGGGGGCGGAATCTGTGTAAAAATGACCTGTTTGCTTCTGTGTGGAGTCACCCTGATAGATGAACCTAATGGAGAAGCTGGTCTGAAATATTGGTATTGATATAAAAAGGAAACCTATTTGAAGAAATCACATTGGTCCCTGACGAGGTCCAAGTCTGTAGCCATGAATCACTGATTCACGTCCATGATTGGCCAGGACTGGCAGGGGCTGAACTGGCTCCTGGGCAGAATGGGGTTAATGGCTTCTTGGTTCCATGGTTTCCTCAGATGTGCATCATGGCAGGAGGTGGGCTACTAGGTGGGGCTTGGGGTGGCAGTTGGTGTGGGGTAGGAGTAGGGGGAACAGTTGCCCATGTGTTGTGTTTCTGGGGCAGGTCGGGGGGTGGAGGGAGGGAGTGTGTGGCAGCTGTACTCCATAGCTGCAGTTGCCATGCTGGGAGTTGCCCATTTGGTTTGCTCCCCATTCAGTCCATGTGCATGGGTGCTACACGGCAGAGCCATGTGGCAGCCACAGACATACACACCCTGCCACCCCATGGTCGGCTTGCTCTTCTGAAAACACCTAGTGAACATGAGAGCAGAGAGAGGGGCAGGAAGCACTCTCCTTGGACAAGCTAGTGTTTCCATTCGTGACTCGATGGTGCTGGCAGACCTGTACACATGGAGGCGCTACCCACAACCTAATTGACAGGACATGGACACGTGGACACACGTTAGTCCTCATTTGCGGGCACTGTGGGCTCCACATTCTCTGGGGCCCTGCCATGAGTGAGAACTGCCTGTCCAGTGGGTGGTGTTCGGTGTGGGCAAAAGCCTAATAAACAGGCCACCCCATGTGGGCTAGCGTCTTGTTTTGTTATCACTTTTCCAGACTTTTCTTTCTTTAAACTATCAATCGAATGACACAATGTATCACCACCATTCTGTAAATCACTCTCACACCACATCACCCTTTCCATTGAGATGGAGAAAGGATATTCCTTGCAAGGGAGTGGTGACTTCCTCCCAAATTCCTCTTTGATAGTTAGTGAATTGAAAAAGGGACTATATTGCATACATACTTAGCTATTGCCATGGTACTAGCAGGAATCCAAGTGATGACAGTTTTGGCCTCCAATTAGTCTTTTTTTTTTCTTTTCAGAAAGTCACCTGTGATGCAGGTGCAGGGACCTGTGTTCACTGTGTTTTTGTGTTCATTGCTGCAATGGAGGAAATGCAGTGAACACGGGTTCCTGAGCAGGGGTGTTGTGAAGAGCTGGGCAAGTAGTTACAGGAGCAGGCCCATGGCAACAAAGCACTTCATCACTTGCTCACCTGGCCTGAGATAGAAAGGGTTAATACAGGGAGCAGGGAGTCACATGACTGGAAGTGTGTTAGTCACATGATGTGGGCAGGAGGCTATATGGAGAGGGATAGCCCAGCCTAAGGGAGTGTTAGATTGGCAATAGCAGCATGAGAAGCTCCAACGCCAGCTAGAGACACCTTGACTGGGGAGGAAGGTGGGAACCCTGACCACACCCTTGGAAGAGGGTAAGGGGTTCAGGAAGGCCATGGAGGGAAGGGCCTAGCCCAGGAGATACCAAGGAAGAAGGAACAAGCTGCCTGGGGAACCCCTAGCTAATGATAGGGCATTAGGCAACCCCTTGTGCATGGTGGGAGCAGGCCAAAGGTATAACAGCTGGTAGCCCACCAGAAGTGAGGGGGCAGCCCAGTTAGAGAGGGTTGGAGCAGTGAGGGCAAGGTGGGGCCTGAGGGAAACCCAATGATAAGACTGGCACGTTCCACCTGCATGCTCTGACGACTTGACTGAGGGCATGGGCCCAGGCTGGAAGGTAAGCATCCCCTTCCTACCAACAGGGATGGTAGCCAGCTCAGCCCCCAGTGGAAGGGGTACGTAGTGTGAGACAGGACCATCTGAGGGCTCAAAGTGGAAGCCTGAGGGAGGCCCAAGGAAGGGTGGAGCACGCATGTCCATCTAGGGAGTCAGTTTCCTGGGCAAGGGGTACTATGGCAGAGGGGATTACCCAGGGTAGTAGTGGAGTAGGCTGTGTTCCCCAAGGTGGAAAAAGGGAGGCTTGCGGCAAGGAGGATGCCCAACCTCCAGGCCCTAGGGAGAGATGGGGGCCAGCTAAGGGAGAGAGCAGGAAGGAGCTGCCTGGGAGGCTAGGACACCAAGGTGATAGCGTGCACTGCAGTCAGTCTGGGGGCTAGGGCTCTGGGAGCAAGCAGTACCTAGTGGATGTGGGGCTTGAGGGAGACAGTTTGGACTGCCTTACCCCAAAGCAACACAGACCATCCCTCCAGAAGGGGGACAACAGACTAGGACTTAGCTCAGGTGAAGGCCAGAGCACCCTGGGCAGAGGCCCATGGCAGAACTATGCTCACCAGGAGCTAAGTCTTCAATGATAACATTGTACCATCTGCACCGGTGACTGGGACATCCTACAGAGGGTGTGGAGGAGCAGCAAGTGCCAGCAGAGTGAAAGTGAGTGCCATGGAGTAGAGATGGAAGACCTTCCTCCAAGGAGAAGAGATGAACAGCTAGAGGATCAACCAACTTAGTGACTGGCATGGATCCTGAAAGGACTTAGTTGGGCTGGACCACAAGCCTGTTACAAGGGGGAATAATCTCACAAGAGACAGTACCAACCTATCCTCCAAAACACATACAGCTCCTTTCACCTCCAGAAAAGCAAATGGAACTCTTTCTTACCCATGCCTCTCTGTCTTTCCATTGAGTCACTTTTCAATGGAAAGTTTTTTTCCCCCCACTGAATCACTGAACTTTTATTAGCTTTTTTTAAAAGAGAAAACCTCAATAAAAACAATATATTCTTCAGGGAGGCTTGCTGATCCAGAACAGATATAGCAGCATGTGACTGTGAAAGTGTTGGTGAAGAGGAGTGGCTGTTAGGTCAATGACTGCACTGGAATTGCTACACTGGAGCCCAAGCTGTGGGGATCAGTTCTGAATTTCAAACATCTCAGTGTTTGGCAGCATAGGAGACATACAAGCACAAACGTAGGAGGTGTTACTAAGGGAGTCTGTAATGAGCATCTGACAGGGCTCTCTCAGACCCCCTTATATTTGTGCCTCCACTCTATTGCCTTGACAGTAAGAGCACAATTAAGGGGGTCTGCCAAAAATTTGCCAAAAAATCTTAGAGGGTGTATGTTTCCCACTATACATTGTATATAAAGCATATGTGTGTTGGGCAGAGGGACATATAGTTTCTATTCTAGAAGAGTTCTTATATCATCACCTAAGTATCTGAGCACAGTCCTGGAGTACATTAAGAAATGGGACTTATAACCTGTTATAGAGAAAGGGCCCAATTGAAAAATTTGCAATCCCTCATGTCCCAAAGTTGAAAGGAGGATTGTTCAGAACTAGACATCAGATCAGGAAGGATAACATTAGTTAGCTGAAGTTATTCACTACCAGGGTGAATATGGTTCTTGAGTGCAAGAGTTGGTCTACTAAAGAAAGGCTGCAGCAGAGATGATGTAAGATGGCATATCAAGAATGAAATAGAATTGGCTGATTGCAATGGAATGTGAACAGACTCAGTCATAGTACAGAATTTCAACATCCATATAACTCACACGGTAAAATGGGGAAAGTCTTCCATAATTTAGCTTGCAAAACACATAGGAAAGTTGGACGAAAGTATCATCATACTTTATTTTCATCTGCTTAAGTAAAACTGGTTTTGACTGAAATCTGTCGAGATGACTGATGGAAGCTGTAGTCATACTAGTCACCAGCCCCCTAGTTATTGGATTACCCCATAGCTGGATCAAAGCAGGACAGCAAAGATGTGTAGAGATAGTAGGGGTGAGACTTGGTGGGAAATACCAGATATTATTATTATTATTATTATTATTAACAAACATTTATATAGCGCCAGCAGTGT
>QEPC01009034.1:517329-530383 GCA_003113815.1 Sphenodon punctatus | reverse complement strand
ACACTGTTACTTCATTAGACTGAAGAAATTAATAATCAAAGAGTTAAATTTAAACCAGCTGGAAGAAATAGTTCTAGTGTATAAAAAATATACAATTCCCCCCCCCCCCACCACACCATGATATTACTAAAATCAAATGTATTGTCCTGATATTATGTCATTTTTAAGATCCATCCCATGAAGGATGGATTCCTTCAAATTCCCAGACCTTCCTAGTTCTAGACATACAAACAAATGAAGAGGTGGTTTTCTGGTAGGGAAAGGAAGCTTTTGTTTATTGTCTGTTTATGTAAAGCAGCTCAAAAGCTTGCGTGCATTCACCAACAGAAGTTGATCCCCCCAAAAATGCAATCTTAACTACTTTGTCTCATGATTATTTTTACTATAAGACTTCTTGGGCTTACATATATGGACCATTGCTTAGGAGATGGATGAGAGGTGAATTCATGAATGGTTTAACATCCAAAAATGGAACCTTTGTCTTAAAGATTTGTCTTTCCAAAGATGGAAACATTACATTTACAACCATTACGTTTGCATAATCTCACACAACTACAGTTGGTCCAATCAACTGAACTACTTTATCTCGATCTCCAATGAATACCCTAGCAGCCACAGAGGAGAATTTAAAGCACTTTAGCAGGTGCTTTTAACTAATGAATGTGCATACAGATACAGAGAGCTACAGGGCTTGTAGAAATTAATCTACCTGAAGAAATGAATCTACTCTGATCATTTCCTATAAATAACAGATGTACACTATGTTGTCTTTGTAATGAATAGATGGATCCTTTCCCCTCCTATTGATTGTTTACCAATAGGATTGCATTAAGTACAAGACAGTATAAAAGAAGACTGGAGCTTACTTCCACCACCCAGTAATGACCTATAGTTTGAAATAAGAATTTACAATTTAAACAATGAAATTACTTTTCGTTTTGTAACAAACTGAGATGGTGAGTCCCCATCCCAGCACAAGGAGAAGGGATAGGGGCATCAGTATCAAGATGCAGAGGAAGTTATTGTTATTGATGATGATAACTGATGATTGATTGATGATGGCAGCAATGTGTCTGGTACTGAAGAGTTGTGATTAGAGATGGGTCCCTGCCCCAAGTAGTTTACTATCTAGGATGGACAAAAGAGAGGACAAGGGAGAGAGGAATATAGGGGAAGAGAGGTAGTAGGTTAAGGAGAAGCATAAATGAGCAATCTATGTGGGTGAGGCACTAGGGAAAGCCTTAACAAAGAAGAATCGTCATACCACTGGGAACAAACTTTCCGATCAAGATTCTCATGCAGAACCCCTGGAGTGTGGTATCATAGCTATGTGCTACCAAGAGACTGAAGTCAGTCTCACTCTGTCTCTCTCGCACACACAGTTTTGAGCAGCTGAAAAGTTAGAGCCACTACTACCTGAAGTGCTACTTGTAGTTACACTGGATTCCAGGAGAGGGCAGAAAGTTCTAAGTGAAGAAATTAAATTGCATGAACACATCAAAATACTGAACAGGGACACCTCTTGAGTCAGTGTCCTGTGTAATGAAACCACCCCTATGTAGGATCACTTTTCCAGAGTATGCCATTCCCCCCATGCGCTGAAGTGGAGGAAAGGAAGATGGAAGAAATATAAAACCTGGAGAAACTTGATGGTGGATTTGAACTCCAAGAAGAACTAACCAACTGTACTACCTTTAATCCTGTACATATTGCAATCCAGTTGGAAGACTCTCCAAAGCTACCTCTGTGGCAAATGAAACTGGGCAAATAATAGGTTTCAAGGAATGGGTTTTCTCCAATACTTGAAGAGAGAACACAGGATTTTTGCATGGAGCTGAAAATCCTAAACTAATGACATGTCATTATTAGAGATGAACTCAAGATATGGATTCCGAACACTCCAGAATTTGGAGGGGATCTGACGCAGGGCTTTAGTGTGGGATCTTTTCTTAAAATGGCTGGAACATTAGGACATATACTAGCTAGTAAAGTCATATTTTGCTGTGTGTCTGTTTCATGCTAAGCATGTCTCTTATGCATAAGTAAATATTGTACATCAGCTTCTGGTTAGGCTTAACAGGGGAATGAATCCTATTTCATGAAGAAGAAATTTACAGGGTACTAGGATACTAATATAAATGACCCAGACACAAGGAAGACGTCTGTGACATCCTCATCAGGCCAGCCCAGTTCTGGTAGGTGGCTTCTGATATACTGACATACCAAAGGCCTGATTCCACCTTGCAGGAGTGATTAGTCATCTGGTGTTTTAAAGGGACATCACGTATTTGGTGCCCTACACTCCAGGTTAATACGGACAATTAGGAAGTTTTTGATTGGCTGGAAAGCAGAGTTTGTTTTCTACCGAAAATCATGCAAGCTTTTCATGGATACAAAGATAATTTTTTGTACCTTGAATGAAAACAGTGAGATGAGAGTTGCCCATTTTAAAAAATAAAGAAATCTGTCCTTTTTCTCCATTGCTGTTTTGAGTGTGGTTGCTCTGTTGCTCCCTAATAGGAGAGAGATGAGTAGTTCAGATGATACCTTTAACTGGACCAACTTTTGTTGGTAAGAGTTTACAGACTTAATCTTATCTAGCTATCTGTCTATCTATCTAGACTTCAGAATTCTTCAGGCAGGAAGAACTTTGTGTAACTTAAATGCTTGCAAACGTACACCAAAAGAAGCTGGTCAATAACCGCTTTGTTCTTTGTTCCTTTGTCTCTGTTTCTCATGCAGGTTTCCTTTACTTCACCCTGTGTTTGTGTGCATCTTTCAGAGATTTCCATGTGAGTTCAGCATACAACACTTGCACTAATGAACAGTAAAGAAATGCACCAGTAGATCAGAGGCCACCTACCAAAACTGGACTGATGAGGACTTCACGGACCTCTTTCTAATGTCTGCATCATTTATATTGTATGAGAGAGGTTGGGGCTTCAAGGGTATCTGTTCCTGGTGTTGGATCTGTATTAAGCCATGCTACCTTGCTTTGATGAGTTCTGTTTTTACTTCTTTCTTGTTGTGGTGCCAAGAGGCCTTTAGACCCCAGGCAGCCAGAGATTGGAAATTCTAATCATGATGATGAGGACAGGAACCAATTATTATTTCCACTTGCTAATGAGGACAGGAAATGATAATGAAATTAAACTTCAGCTGGAAAAATTTATGTTACTTATTAGGAAACACTTAGCAAAAATTAAGCCCCCTGAAACATTCTACCAATTGAAGAGCTGGAAATACCATCATGGAACTAGCTGAGGCTAGACACTTGCCAGAGCTGGTCTGAGCAGGCTGCAAAGCCTGTGGTTGCAAGGGGTCCCAGTTCGGCCCAGCTGGGCCAGCATCACGGTGGGTCGTCTGTTTGTGGCCCACCAGAGGTGGGCCCAGTTCCTACCCCAGCCAGGTAGGAGCCGGGCAGGAAACATGGGCGGGCCCGGTATGAGCCGGGCCCACAGTCCACATGTGGCTGCTGCCCATCCAGAGCAGAACAGATGAGCCAGGTGGGAACATGTGTTCCCGGCCCCAGCTCATCCTGGTATGGGGGATTGTCATGTCGGTGAGCCACGGCTTTCCATCATGGCAGGGGAGTGGGGCAAGCTGACATCAGGAACGCGGCCAAGTGGCTGCACATCACTCTCCACCTTTTGCTCTCCCTCCCCATCTGTAGAGCTCCCAGCTGGGGGAAATCCTCCCTCCTCCCCTGGGTGGGACAGACAGCCTAGTGATGTCTGTCAATACCGAGTGTGTCACATGTCACATAAAGGGTGTCTTCACACAGGCAGCACCCGTGCCTCTTCCCCACCTCACCCCCGGACAGGCCGTTGGTTTAAAGGCGGCCCGCCAGATGTGCAGGTGGAGCAGAAGCGGGTCAGACTGTCCATGCTCTGGGGCAGCACGGTGGTGCTCCAAAACATCTAGGACCACCACCAGCAGAGTCGGAAGCCCAACTATGGGCCACTGGCCGAAGATGAGGTTATGGTCTGTCTGCTTGGCAGATGCCTCCTGCAGACCCGCTCTTAGCGGGGGTTGCCTTGGCAACCCCATAGAGTTGCAGGCAATCCTCCTGCAACTCTATGGTGTGGGGGAGGGGAGCACTGCGTGGGTGGACCATGGGCCTCAGCAGCCACTGGGTCAGTTTAAAATGTGCCCAGGTGGGCCAGACACACACAAGCTCAAGTTAAAGCAGGCAGATGTGAGGGTGCTGGAAGGGACTGTCACCAGGAATGGCACAAGGATTTTTGTTGTCCTAGGTGGCCCTGACTCCCCCCAACTCTCTCTCCCCTGATCCAGCTGCAGAATGTACCGGTAGCGGAAACGACTGCAGTTTCCAGCTGCAGAGCTTGACAGCAGTGGCTGCAGTTTTTGCTGTCCCCTTCAACTTGCCACATTAGGCGGCCGCCTGTACTGCCTCTACTGCCTCTGTCTCTGGTAGCGCCAGCCTTTTTGTGATCCTCTGAGTGGCTTTAAAACTAAAACTTTAGAGCCAAGGTCAATACACACGTTTTTAATAGGCTGAGTTTTGACTTGATCAGTTCTTCACTTACAAACGTGTGTGTACACCGAGTCTCTCTCACACACATTCTTTTTTGCCAGCTCAAGCCCCAAAGTTAGTCAATGGGCTAGTACAAATTTTCATAAACATATGCAAATTAGGGGTGTCATGAAGTGTCTCTCTTTTTCTCCTTCAAATGTTGGTGGGTATGGAATTCTGCTTCTTACCTTAGTGGCTCCCAGTTGCCTCATTTACTTGCCCTATTGGTGGTGTCTTCTGTTCCCTTCAGCTACTAGCCTGTTCTTCCTCATCCTTTCTCTGCTTCCTCTGTCTCACCTTCATTTTGGCTACTTCATGCAGACTCTCACTAGGGGCTCTTCAGAGGGCATTGGCTGTCATCATGCTGTTTGTGGCTTTCTTTCCTTAAGTCCTCTCCTGCCCCTTCCCCACTGCTGTGCCCTCCCTTTCCCCAGCAGTCTGCCCTCGACCTGCTTTTTCCAGGCACCAGTCAAACAGTCCTTATTTACAAAGAGATGGATCTCAGTAAGCTGTGTGCACAGACAATCTGCTGACAAGTGCAAAGTAATGCACATTGGAAAAAAATAATGTCTATGCATACACCATGTTGGGTTCAATCAGCTGCTCTTACTCAGGAGAAAGATCTTGGAGTCATTGTGCATAGTTCACTGAAAGCATCAGTGCACTGCGGTGCACAGTAGGGGTGAAAAAGCCAAACAATAGTAGGGACTATTGGGAAAGGGATTGGGAAAGGGGTAGACTAGAAAGAGGAAAATATCTTAAAACCCTATATCACTGTATCAGTCCCTAGTAAACACCCACGCTTGGAGTACTGTGCGCAGCTTGGGTCACCTTGTAAAGGACGTTGTAGAACTGGGAAAGATATGAAAAGGGCAACATAGATATAAGGAACAGCTTTAATACAAGAATGAGTTTAAAGAGGTGGGGGCTCTTCATCTTAATAAAGAGGAGATGTGATAGAGGTCTATACAATTATAAATGGCTTGGGGGAACTAAATTAAAGAACCAATTTTCAAAATGCAGAAATTAGAGGACACCTGAAGAAATTGACCGCAGATTTAAAATAAATAAAAATAACTTGTTTTATATTATGCACAATTAACCTCTAGAACTCAATAGCATGGGAAGCTGCAAAGGCCAATAGTATAACTGTGTTTAAAAGAAAATTAACTAAATTCATGGGAGAGTGAGAAATATCAAAGGCTATTAGCCAAGATCATCAGGGAATGCATCTTCTTAGTCAATGTGTCCCTGAACCTCAGACTCCTGGAATTGGAGTGTACTATGGAGGATAGATCACTCCATACATACCAGGACACATGCTGGATTTGATGTTTTGCACTGGCTTGGTCTTAGGGGTTCCAATTATTGGGGGGGGGGGGGTTTACAACATCACTTTGATGGCTACTCTGTTGATGACCTGGTCACTTTATGGAATGACAGCCTGACCAAGGCCATTGACATTGTTGCACCCAGGCGTCCTCTCTCGCTGCTGTGACAGCTTAGATCCCCTGGTATACTGGGAACTTGAGGCTGCTGAAGCGGGAGAGGAGGTGGTTAAAGTGCAGGTGGGTTCAACTTGTGCTGAAGCTGATCGACTGAGGCATAGATAATTTTTGAAGGACTATGCTGTGGCTGTGATGGTGGAGAAGAAAGCTTTCTTCTCCAACATCATAGCATCTGCAAAGTCCTATTCTGTGAAGCTTTTCAGACAGCGAATGGACTGGTAAATCTGGCCTGTCTCTCCCATGAACCAAAGTCATGCCCATGCCCATGGTGACATTTTTATTAATTACTTTGCAGATAAAATTGCTCATATTCACCACAACTGGGGTGCTGCTACTTACCTGCAGAGTCAGAGTTTGGGGTTGTGGAAGCTCAGCCTTGTCCTGTTTGGATTAATTTCAATTAGTGTCACCCACTGATGCAGAGAATGTGCTTGAAGCAGTGCAGGCAACCAGTTGTGAATTAGATCTTTGCCCATCCTGGTTGGTGAAGGCCGGCCGGGAGACATTGGGGCTGTTGCTGACTGGGGTAGTCAATGCCTTCCTTTGGGAGGGTAGGTTGTCGAAGACCCTCAAAATTGCGGTTGTCTGGCCTCTGCTTAAGAAACCATCTTTGGACACTGAGTCCCCAGCCAGCTATCGCCCTTTTTAACCTTCCCTTTTTAGGAAAGGTTATTATACAGGTGGTTGCCCAGCAGCTTCAGGCTCATCTTGATGATATCGGATTCCTGGACCCATTTCAGTCAGGTTTTTGTCTGGGGTATAGAATGGAGACTGTGTTTGTAGCATTGGTTGATTATCTTCACCTGGATATCGACAAGGGGAATTGTGCCCTGTTGATCTTGTTAGACCTTTCGTGGCCTTTGATACGGTTGATCATGACGTGTTGTTGACATGACTGTGGGACTTGGCAGAGGTTTGAGGGACTGCTCTTGAGTGTTGGGGGAAGTCCCAGCAGGTGGTGCTGGGAGATTGCTTGTCGTCCCCCTGGGACCTTCCCTGTGGCATCCTGTAGGGTTCCATCTTGTCTCCCCTTTTGTTCAATGTGTACCTAAGACTGCTGGGTGAAATCATTTGGAGGTTGGAAGTACCATCAATATGCTGATGACACCCAGCTCTACCTCACTTTTTCATCCGACTCAGGTCCTGAAGTCTCGGTGCTACTACTTACCCAATGTGTGGCTGCTGTTGGGGGCTGGATGAGAGTGAGTTGATTGAAGCTGAATCCAGATAAGACTGATGGGATGATGATGATTGGCTGATCTTGTGTCTTGGATGGGATTGGGACCCCTGTTATTGGGGTGCGGAGGTTCCAGCCCCCCTCTGGTTACCCAGGTTTGCAGCTTTGGAGTGCTTTGCTGTGCCTCGAACATCAGATTACGGCAGTGGTCAGGGGTGCTTTTCACCAACTCCATCTGATGGGGAGTCTGTGTTCCTTTCTGTCTGACTCAAATCTGGCCACCATCATCCATGATTTCATTACCTCACAGCTAGACTACTGTAATTCACTCTACATGGGGCCACCCTTGGTGACTGTTCAAAAGCTGCAGCTGGTGCAGAATGTGGCAGCTTGTCTCCTTTCGGGGGTTGGTCACCGTGAGCACATTACACCTGTGCTCTACAATCTGCACTGGCTCCCTATAGTCTTCTGGGCACAATTCAAGGCATTGACATTTAAAGCCCTAAATGGCTTGGTCCCACCTATCTGAGAGACTGCCTTTCCTTCAATGCTCTGCTGTGGCCTCTGCGGTTGGCCAGGAGTGCTCTCTTGCGAGTACCACCAGCCAATTTTGTTCATATGATAAGTGCCCACAGGGAAACATTCTTGCTAGCTGCCCTGGTATTATGGAACTCCCTTCCCCTGGAGCTCCATCAGAGCCAGAGCCTAGTCATAATCTGGAGGCAGTGTAAAACCTTTCTTTTGGTAAGGCATTTGGCATGCAAGGTTAGCGGTGGTCGTGTGGGGTTCAGGCGGGTTTTCCTTTGAATGAAGTTTTTAACTGGAGTTCCATTGTATTTCATGTATTTTATGTATGCCACCCTGAGCCTTAGGGAAAGGGAGGGATAGAAGTTTAAATAACTAAATTAAACAAAATAAAATAGAAGTAAAATAAAATAGAAGTTTAAATAAATAAATAAAATTAATTAAATAACTGGGGGGAGGGGGGAGTTGGATTCCTCTGCTGGTGAGAGTGGCAGGTTACTCCCTCCAGGTGTTTGTCCCCTGGTGAGAGGGAGAAATGGGAATGGGGGATATTTGGTTTGGGATGATGGGGAGCCAGTCGGGGAGCGGGAGCTGGGCTGGTGGTGGCCCACTGGGGGGAACAGTGATAGCAATTGAGGTTGTCATGAGGAGGGAGATGTATAGGCGAAGAAGGGGAGGATATCATCGAGAACGAAGAGACCGATGGTTAGTGACAGTCCCCCATTCGGCCCCCCTGAGCTCAGGTAATCAGATGAACGAGGTCTGCGGTGAACCTGCCCTGCCACTGGTATTTTTTAATGCAAAATGGGTGGCCAATTAATCTTGTATTATCCATGATTCCATCTTGGACTGGGCTGCCGATCTCGTATGTGTGACAGTGACCTGTCTGGATGAGTTGTCAGGGTCAGTTTTGGCTGACCTCATTCCAGCTGAGTACTTCATCCAACACCACCCTAGGCTGAAGGATTGGGGGAGGGGGGTAGCTGTTATTTTTAGGGATTGGTTGTTCTGACCGAACCTGGAATAGAGGGTCTCCATCTTGTGTTTGATTTGACTGGAGACAAACCGGGGGGTCTGGCCAGGGACAGGATTGGGATTCTGCTAGTGTACCGAGCACCCCACTGCATGGCAGCATCCCTGACAGCTTTAGGTGTTCTGGTCTCAGATCTGGTCTTGAGGTCTCCTAAGCTTGTATTGGGGGACTTCAATATCCATGCTGATACTAGATGTCTGGGAGCAGAGCAGGAATTCATGGTAACCATGGGGCTATCCCAGGTGATAGTAGGCCAGACACATGAGGGGGGACATACTCTTGACTTGTTATTCTGCACTGACCTTGAGACAGGGGGTCCGTTGATTGGGGGAGTAGAGTTCTCCCTTTCCATGGTCAGACCATTACCTCCTGCGAGCTTCTATCTTGGCATGCCTGCCTGACCATAGGGGTGTGGGACCAGTTAAGATGGTCTACCTCTGGAGACTTATGGAATTGGACAGTTGCTCCATCAATGACATTGTGGCCTTTTGGAACACCTGGTTAGCTGAGGCCATTGATTGCGTGATTCCCAGTCATCTGTTCCCAGCGTTTCATCACTGCAGGTCCCCATGGTTCACAGAGGACCTGGGGCAGCTGAAGCATGGAGGGAGACAATTGGAAGGATGGTGGTGCTGTACTCCTGCCCAAGATGACTGATTGCAGCATAGAGCATTTTTGAAGACCTATGCCGTGGCTGTGTGGGAAGCAAAGAAGCAGTTCTTTGCTAGGGATGTGCAAACACCGGGGGGTCCAGTGTTCTGCCTGTTCAGGGTTCAGTTGAACCCAAAACTGTTCAGTTTGGCCTGTTCGGCCCAAACAGGTTCAGGGGGGCTGAACCCGTTCTGGCAGAGGGGGACCCGGTTTTATGTCCCCCCTCCAGGCTGCGCGGGTGGAAGGGGGCACTGGGGAGCACCTCCCCCCCCCGCCAAGCCTCGTAATTTTTTTTTAACCCCCTCACCCCAGGGATCACGCTAACTGGTGGTGCTTGGGCTCTGGCTTTGGGTCCAGCGGTGGCAGCGGCGGTGGATCCAGTGGCGACGGTGCTCCGGAGCGCTTCAGGCTACTACTGGGTCTTCTGGTTTGACCCAGAAGGCCTTGTAGTGGCCTGAAGCGCTCCGGAGCGCCACCGCCTCCAGACCCACTGCTGGACCCCCTGCCACCGGACCCGGGGCCAGAGCCTTGGCACCACCAGGTAGGGCGATCCCTGGGGTGGGGTGGGGTTAAAAAAATTTTTTTATGAGGCTGGGCGGGGGGGGAAGAGGTGCTCCCTGGCGCCCCTTCCACCCGCGCAGCCTGGAGGGGGGAGGGAAAACTGGGTTCCTCCCTGCCCCCTGCCCAAACCGGTTCGGAACCCGAACTTTGTTCGACCGGTTCAAGTGGGGGGCGGTTCGGATTCGGGGTGTTCGTGAACAGTCCGAACACCCTGAGTTCGGGCTGAACCCCGAACTTCCGAACCGCCTTCGCACATCCCTATTCTTTGCTGCCCTCATAGTGTCCACTCAGTTGCATCCAGGGGAGCTGTTCTGGGTGGTGATGGGTTTGGTTGGTCCATCCTGTCTCTGCCTGGAACCTGATTCATCCAAGGCCCACTGTGACATGTTTTTAGCATACTTTGCGGACAAAATTGCTCACAATGAGCACAACTTCAACTCTGCCATTTTAGATGAAATGGCAGAGTCAGAAGTTAGGAATGCCCTGTCTGATCATGTTTTGTGGGATGAGTTTCAATTGGTGACACCTGCTGAGGCGGCCGAGGTTCTGGGGTCTGTTCGAGTCACAACTTGTGAACTAGATCCATCCCCATCCTGGTTGGTTAAGGCCTCCAGGGAGACACTGGGGCCACTACTGGCTGGGGTAATTAACATCTCTCTTCAGGAGGGGAGGGTGCCAGACTGGCCCAAGAAGGCTATGGTCTGGCCCCTCCTCAAGAAATCATCTCTTGATATGGATGCCCCCCGTGAGTTACCGGCCTGTTTCTAACCTTCTCTTTTTTCCTCTAACCTTCCCTTCGAGGTTTTCTTGATCCCACACAGTTGGGTTTTCATCTGGGTTATGCCACAGAGACGGTGTTGGTGGCCTTGGTTGATGACCTCCTAGTGAAGCTCGATAGAAGTCATATGACCCTTCTAATTCTATTGGATCTATCAGTGGCTTTTGATACTGTGAACCACAAGATGTTGGTGACTCACTTGCAGGACCTGGCCGGGGTGGATGGAAACGTTTTGCAATGGTTCCATTCCTACCTCGATGGTAGATCACAGTGGGTGGTACTTTGTCCCCTGGGGCTCTCTCATGTGGGGTCCCGCAGGGTTCCATTCTGCCCCCTCTCTTGTTCCACGTGTAAATTAAGCCCCTTGGGGAGGTCGTGCGTAGCTGGGGAGTTTGTTGTTACCAATATACAGATGACACCCAGCTGTATTTATCTTTTTAATCTGACCCAGGCCCTGCTGTCTCCTTGCTGTCCCGGTGTCTGGCCGCTGTGGGGGATTAGATGAGGTCGAGCCAATTGAAACTCAATCCCAATAAGAGAGGAGTGATGGTCGATGATCTGGGGAGGGTAATACTCCTGTTATTGGGGGGTGTTCACCCTCCATTGGTTCCATCTGTGCAGAGCCTGGGGGTGCTCCTGGATTCCCAGGTATCAGCTGTGGCCAGGGCCACCTTTTGCCAATTACTTCTGGTGAGAAGGCTCCGCCCATATGTTTCAGACCTCGCCACCATCATCCATGCATTTGTCACCTCAAGACTGTACTATTGCAATGTGCTTTATGTGGGGCTGCCCCTGGTGACGGTTCGGAAGCGGCAGCTGGTGCAAAATGCTGTGGCCTGCCTCCTTATTGGGGCAGGCCACAGGGAGCATATTACACCAGTGCTCTGAGCACTACACTGGCTGTCTATTGTCTTCAGGGCCCAATTCAAGGTGCTGGTTTTGACCTTTAAAGCACAGAAGGAGTCGCCCTCACAGAAACTCTCAAATGAAAACCCAACAATGGACAAGAAAGGTGTTGTCCAAATTATAATCTCCATTCAGGTCATGACCCACATGGTAAACAAGTTTGAGAAGCCTTGATATCTGTGTTGCAAAATCAGATCAAGCTTGTGATGTAAGAGAACAGTGTATCAGAAATTATCAACATGGTGTCAGAGAAAGGAAAATGTGATTAAAAGGCATTAGTGGAGACTTTCAACACAGAAATCTGTGTTTTCATTTCACCTGTGTTTCACCTGCATTTCACCTGAATTTCACCAATTCAAGTGTCTTGCATTGTTCAGACCACAAATGATTCCTGACATTGCTCAGCTCTTCTATGGCATTTGAAAGACACGTCACCTTGGTATTTATCAGGAATAAATATAAGAAAGAGGAAAAGAACGTGTGGGGGTTTTCAGCACTTTACAGATCTTTACCTCCCTGGACAAGGGCTCAAAGTGCAAGATGAGCGTATTGCAGAGGCGGCGTCCTGACTCTCTCATCCCCTCTCTTTGTTTTCACTCTCAAGGTCACTGCGTCTTCAGTAAATAGTTACGCATATTTTGGTCTATTCAGATTTTTTTCCTTTTGCTGAATTACTGATTTGGAGGCAAAGGTTTGTTTGTGCAGGTGACAGCTTAGCATAAAATGAACAGCTACATGGGCATCTATTGGCTCTACAAATGCACCCATCCGGAGACCTAAATACAATGTAGCACAGTGCAAACCTTCCAAAGCTTCAGCATGATTTATAAAATGGAGTTTGGACCAACTTACCCCTTAAAAGGGAACTGCATGGTGGGTGGCCAAACACTGGGAGGGAGGGAGGACTTGGCGTAGTGACAGGAGAGAGTTTCAGTGGAACGGGCGTGAGATGCAGTGATGTGGAAAGAGAGGAAGCCACAACTAGCATCATGTCTGTTTTCACCCATAGTTACAGCTGCTCCTCTCCCTAGTACTGGCATTGCCCGGGGATCGGGCCCTGCCTCTAGCAGCCAGGGTGGGATCCACCAGCTCTGGACTGCTGGAGATTGCGTCAACTGGGGGGAACATTGGTGCCCCTGGAGGAACATCGGTAGAAGCAGCCCCAGCACCTGCTCCAGCACCACCAACAGCAGAGACAGATGCAGCCTGAGCCTCAAGTCCTGCAGGCATTCCAGTGCCCTGCATGTCAGTGGAGGGCACTGCCAGGAGGTGTTGCAGAGCAGCCTGGTGCCCTAAAGCAGGCCTGCTGATTTTGGGAGGGGGTGATGCGCTCTGCCTCTGGCTACTGCTGCTGCCTGCTGCTGCTCCCCGTGCACGG
>QEPC01009034.1:493921-512582 GCA_003113815.1 Sphenodon punctatus | reverse complement strand
GGGGGGGGGAGGAAAACAAACCCCCCAGCCCCCAGCATACACCAATGGGGCCCCCCGCATGGTCTCACTGTTCATATTGACAGGGGGTGTGTGTGAAGGGTGCTGCTGCCATCTGCCTCTCAGCTGGTTGCCCGCTCCTGCTCGATGACGACGCCTCCCCCCTCCCTCCGGTCGCTCCTATTGTTATGGGGAGCGTCCCAGAAGTCTCTACCATCAGACCCCGCCCCCACAAGGGTGGGGGGGGAGGAAAACAAACCCCACGGCCCCCAGCATACACCAACAGGGCCCCCCCCAGATGGTCTCACTGTTCATATTGACGGGGGGGTGAAGGGTGCTGCTGACATCTGCCTCTCAGCTGGTCGCCCGCTCCTGCACGACGACGCCACCTCTCAATGTCCTGGGACGGTCACCCCACCTACGCCATTGTTAAGAGATGACTGCATAGTGTTTAAAAAACAGAGCTACATCTGTAGTCCCGTATGCATGACTGTAACTAATGTTCATGTTTCCAAATGGAAGCATTACTGAAAGTGCTTTTAAATACAAATGTCTAAGGTTGTGTTCTAGGCCTCTTTGGGATGCTACCGTCTCAGCTTCCCTTCCTATCTCCCCCCCCTCCCAATCTTCTTTTTTCAAATTGTCTTTAACCCTTTGTTGAATTTGATAGGCTCAGAGCCTAGTTTTGAAACTGGCTTATAACTGAAATCTGCACTATTGCCACAGCTGTACTCCTGAGACAGATGCCTTGTACATGTTGATAGTTACTTATTTTTCTTGATTGATGACACAACAATTTATTTTCCTGCGATATCCCAAAGGCTCAAGGTGGGTTACAACATATAAAATTATTAAAATATTTTATTGTATTACAAGGATACATACATGGACTCATGAGGTCTCAGGTACACATACTACGCCTTTGTAACTAAGCCAAGTATGTGCACCTGAGACCTCATGAGTCTCTTTCTTACAATTGTAAAATGCCAGGTACATTGCTTGTGCTATATAAATGCTTAATAAATAAAGTTATGATGTGCTCTGAGTGCCATTTGGCAGGAGATTGTTATAAAAATATTAGAAGTATAAAGAATAAAACCAGCTAAAATACCTTATACCACATCTCCCCAAACCCTATCCCTGCCTGCCAAGTGCCTGGTCAAATAAGAAGTCCTGTGGCAAAAGTTGCAGGCTTCTTCTATAGACCAAAGTCTCTTGGCTTTGATTCAATTATTGCATGCCCACTCCTCTCTGGTGGTGAGACCGGACCAACAGGGGCACATAACCCCCCACCCCAGTCCCTACTTCGCAGGGAGTTAGGCAGGGGTGTGCGCTGGCCCTGGCACTTTTATTGATGATGTTATACCAGCTATGGCCAACCTGCGTTTTTTTCCTCCAAAATTAGCTGCACGGCCTGTCGGCTGTCTGTGTTAAGCCGACGATGTCGCACTGCTCTCCCAGACACGGGTAGGTCTCTCACGACAGATGCAGGCTTTCGTGGCATTCTGCCAGGCGAACCACTTAACCATTAATTATGGAAAGTCAAAGATCGTGGTTTTTGCTTCTAAGTTGAAAAATTATTCCTGGACTGTCAAGGGAAACTCTATTCAGCAGGTTCCGGCATTTCGGTATCTGGGCATTTTGTTCCATAGATTGGGAGGCTGGCGGGAACATGACAGTAGGGCAATTAGAGCTGCGAAAGGCTCAGTCCAACCTATTAACCGATTGTTTATTAGACAAGGGAGATCAGCGGTCCTGGCGGCTCTGCAAGTTCACTCTAGCAAGATCAGATCTCAAGTACCATATGGGGTCGAGATATGGGCCCCTTTCTGCTCTCAAGCGATTGACAAATTACAATCTGGGTTCCTCCAGAAGTTGCTGGGGGTTCCAAGGGGCACCCCATCAGCTGCTATTCAATTGGAACTGGGCTGAAAAGAATGGTCTCAAGCCGCCACTGAATTAAGCCTTGAAATTTTGACTAAAACCAAATCTTGGCCAGGGCTCGCAACGTTTGAGGGATGCCAAAGAGGACTCCTTCATAAGTCTCTGGTCAGCAAGAGTAGGGGGATCAGCTAAGAGTGATGGGACTTTCACCAGAGTACCTGCAGCATAAGCTCCCAACTTCACTTAGAAAGGAGGTTCTTATGCAGGAAGAGGGTGAGCTGGGTAAACTTGGATTGATCCCGCATATGCCAGACTATTTGGCATGGGTGCCAGACCCAAGGCAAGTTGGAGAGTATCCTTGCTGTCTCTATTTCTGGCAGGGCCAAACAATTAATCTGCTCAGCCCATTTTAATGCATTTCCCTCGGCTGTCTTTGAGGGCCGGACTCGCAGTGTCCCCTTTACTGAGCATCTGTGCCCTTATGATAATCTGGCTGTAGAGACAGTTGCCCACAGTCTTGCACTGTCATTTATACAACAAACCTAAGCAGGCCCTCCTCCAGCCGATTATAGAGAAGTACCCAGGTAGATCGAATCACACACATTTGTCTCAGATACTTAACAGCTCGAATGACTCCATTGAAAACATTGCCGCATATTTTCTTCAAGTTGTTCACCTTAGAAAATCTTTTCTAGGGTTTCAGGCTCTCTCCGTTTAGTTAGGGCATTCTTTTAGTGCCGGGGGGTTGTTTTGACTGTCTGCTTGGCAGTGGTGTAATGATTTGGCTAGTTGGCACCCCCGCCTGACTTAGGATTTATATGCCCCTTCTGTGAGGATAATTGGCATTATTTAATGTCATTTTAAATTAACCTCAATCCTAGTAAATCGACAGAGTACCTTGGATAGATTCTGAGGTGACTTTGGATATGTTCGATTATGCTGTAATGCTATAGATTTGTTTGTATTCCACTTCTAGAATAATTTGTGATATGTTTATGTTTTACTGCAATGATCAAAGACTATGCAATAAAGTATTATTATTATAATAAGTCTTACGTTGCCTCCAGAAGATGAGCAGGCTCTGACAAAGCCCCAGGGTGGAGGCACTCCATAATCCCCCATAAACCAAAGGAGAAAGTTACCTCCCCCATAACCAACTTCTCTTCGTTGCAGTATTCAAGCTTCCAGCAATACAGAACCCTTCCTCAAGGGAAACTAAAAGTCCAAATGGAAATTGAGCTAGATGCAGGCTGGGCTTGCTTAACATACCAGATATTTAAATAGAAGAGTGTCAAAGACAGGGAGGTCTTTAATAGAAATAGAAAAGGAGCTGTTGCCTATGTCCTTTTAACAAGCATCTTCTGGAACCACAACCATCTTCTGGAGTCACCCATCTAGAATATCTCATTTTATTTAAGCAGCAGTCTAGTTGGTATATGCCTAACAACCGTTGAAAATATTCAGCTCTCCCAACCAGCCTACTGTACCCCACCCAGCTAAGGCACCTTGCCTCCAGGAAAAGGTGGAGGGAATCCTGGAGATTCTTGGGGCAGCTGAATGGGTGAGGTGGAGAGGTTTTTGATGGGGCAGCCCAAGAAGGGATGTCCGAGATGAGGGGCATGGAACCACTGAGGCGCTAAACTTGCATTACTGCCTGCCTTTTGGCTGCTGCCGACTGATTGGGATTCAATAAAGGGAAGCGGAAAAGCCATCAGGGTACAGCAACCATCGGTGGCCCAGAGGCTTAAATGGCAGGAAAGTGACTACTGCTTTTTCACAGTTGTGTGGGAGGCATAAGAATGCAGATATGACAAGACTGCTGAAAGTACATGGAAATACTCTGGGAAGGGTTAGTTTTCCTTCTGCCTTGCTCTTTTACTCTCCCATTTTTCATCATGTTATGTAACCAAGGCAATGTGAATTACAAAGCCACATTCTTCAGGAGACATATGGACTAAGGCATTGTTCATATACCATCAGTCTCCTTATCCACACCCTGAATAGGAGTTTAAATCTGCCCTGATTCAAGCGGAGGAGCAATAGCTGAGGTGTGATCAATACTACTGCTACTATAAATTACATGACCACTATGCAGAATAAAAAGGGCCTAATGCGAAACCGGTGCTATAGAAAACAGCCAGTCATACATTAATGACCAAATGAGAGTTTTGTAAAAAGAAATAATAATTTTAAAATGCACATGATTTTTCAGAGTCTCATTTGGTTGATGGATTTTACATGTTTTTCAAACCTGGGTGTCTAGAATTGAGCTCATGTGGTAAATAAGTAACCTGACTTTCCTGAATTGGTGAGCATCAAGTCACCAATGACGTTTACAGCAGCAACAATAGCAAGAGAAAAAAGAATTGGGTTGAGGGAATTCAAGGACATCCCCACGTAACTTGCCAACTAGCCTTCCAGTGTCACTTCTGCAACACCACTCCTCCTCTATTAACAGACCATGCTATCACAAATTGTGTTACATCTCAGGAGGTTTCACAAGTGTAAATTACATCAACTTCAAACCTTCACCCCCCACCCTCCAAAAATCCTTTGCCTGGAATACATTGCTGGACTGCGTCAAGGCCAGATCCTGATGGGATTAATTCAATGGGGAGCGGATCATGTGAAACATCTTGAAGGATTTGGACCTGTCTGGTTAATGCAGTGGAATGCAAATATACTGTTTCCAATCAATGTATACACCTTACTGTTTTGCTCCGTCTGTAGTTCTAATTCCCGATTGCCTGATGAAAGACCCTGTGAGATCTGAAAGCTTGCATAACTCCACCCACTGGAGTTGGTCCAATAAAAAGATATTACTGTGCTACATCTCTATTGCCTATAATTTGGGACCAACACAGCAACCTTACTTTCTCTAATATACTGCATGTCAGACATCAATTCCATCATCCATTTCTCCCATAATGAATGGCACAAGTTTTTAAAATTCACTTTTTATTGAAAAATATTATAATAAATTACATTTTACAAAGACTTATTCAATATTTACATACAGTGATTCCAGTGACACAATCAGCAAACAAAGAACAGGCACTATTTCTGTTCCTGTGACGGAGTGACAGAGACGAGATCATCAGGACAGTACAAACCTCAAACACAAATATGAAAAACTCATTTGCAAAGTCCAATGCATGACAATGAGTAGAAGGTGGGATGACAGATAAGACAATTGGAGCATGTGGGTTTCTGTTCAGGCCAATAGGCTTATTTTATATTGCTTTTTGTTTCCATTTTAGTAGAGAATGCTGGCACGTTTTCCCCTGTACCACTTTCATCAAGTAGATTATAAAATACACCACATTCAGGGTGACCGTGTTTTTACAAGCTAGCTTTCTTTGGTTTTGTGCCATCCATCGCCAGCAATGGATTCATTTAAACCATCAGCATCAGAACAGCAGGGTTCTTATGCTGCTCAGCAGCTTCGTACCAACATAATCAGATTTGTTAAGACGGTCAGTCATAAGCCCTTTTGATCACCCTAGCATAGGTTAAACACCCTAGCATAGGCACAAGAATAGAAATATAAAAATTGGTAAGAGGGCTAGGTGACAGAGGCAGCCACCTGGTCCATTAGCTGGGTTTTTGAAATGAGAGCACAGCGTAATACTTTGAAGTCATTGCCTCTTACAGTATTGCCCAGTTTAGAAGAATGAGTTGGTTAAAGGGCAGGAAAGGAGAGCAGCACCCAGGCTGAATGGTTCAGAGGCTGCTAGAAAGAGGTTAGCAGTCAATAGCTAAGAGTAAAGATTTCCCCCCTAGCTCTCCTTTACTATGCACATCTAATCTGATAAATGCCTTGGTGGTTTTCCACCCAAAAGTTAGCAGCTGACCAAAAATAAATCTCATCAATAAAAAATTGTGGTTATTTAAAAAACATGAAGCACAGCTGGCTACACCTCAGTGAAATTGTAGGTGTCAAAAGACAAGTTTGACTTGAAGAAATCTGATTTTCCTTAGAACTATTTCACATTATACAAAAACTCTCCCAACAGCAAATTGGAATTCAAACGCCTTTAAGGCACTTTCATATTGAAGGGTTCCAAAGCAGACTGAACTTCCTTTTGTATTCACTTATCAGTCAAAAGGCAAAGAGAGATTATCTAATCTAGACCCTCAGGGTGCAGCCTTTCTTAAGACATGGAAGACAGTTGGACAGGTAGCATTCTAAACCAGCCAGTTCTCTAACAGTTCTGAGATGGCATCAGCATTTACAGAAATCTGGGTAAAAATCCACCTGTTTGCAAAGAGTGATCACCAAGCCTCTGCACTGAATACATTCTATCTGAAGCCTGATCTCAATGGTACATAGCCTTGTGCTACCTTCTAAAAAGAAAACAGAACTGAATTTCACCCAGTGCAAGGCACATGGTGGGCTATTTTGAAAGTAATACTTTATTCTTGTGTCTCAAATTAATTTTAAGTTCAAATGCAGGGAATTCTGCATTTAGTCTCAGGATAGTTATCTGAAAACTCATGGTCTTCATAAATGCAGACTTTTATACTGTGTCCAGAACTAAATCAAGCAGTTTGACACAGTCCAGAGAGCTGCCTCTTGCAAAAAATGGAGCAGACTGCAGCCACCCTCACCTTTAAAATAGCACAGAGGTTGCCTCTATTCTATACACAACACAGAATATCAGCTAGCCTTGATTTTGCTAAGGTTATCTTTAGTTACCGCCAGTGTGACTTTCCTTCTCAACACTGCAGTTAACTATACAGGAACCCTTGTCTTTTTACTGTCAGTGGAAGACAAGATGGATTACACGAGCAGCTTTATGGAGTGTTTTTAAATTATGTGCACTTCCTCGTTGCAAAGAACAGTCCCACTAGTCCAGGGAACACACCTGTGTATGCATGGCATACTGTCTGCCACTGTTTACACCTGAAGCTACCAGTTGCCTTTAAAAACACAACACACACATGGAGTGCTTTTAGACTAGCACCTTCCCACATACTACCCACCCACCATCCATCTGCTATACATGTTGCAGGGCTGCAGTGGTGCCCTATGGGCATCTTGTAACATGTATAATGGGTGGGAGGTGCTTTTCTAAAAGCACCCATGGAGACACATACCCGAGGGGCTTGGAGTCATGCTGAAATTATATTAAAAGTCTACTTGACAGACTGTCACTCATACCAGCTAGCTGCAAATCTGATACATCCAGTCACCAAGAATCCAAACAACTGTATACAATTGCACTTTGGACCATAATGGGTCCTCAATTAAGCTATTGTAAATGTAGTATAATTTTGCTGAAGCCAGTGTACTGGAGTAGAATCTGTCAATTTTATATTACAAAATCTCATGCACATATTGTAAACTTCCGAACAAATGAACACAGACATCTTCCTTTCAGTATTTGCCTTCAAACGGTCTTGTTAACAGGACATCTAACTGGAGTGTTGGGTTCCTATGGCTCCTCCTTAAATGGAAGGCCAGCACGATTCAGAACCCTCTCATACAGCAGCCAATATTTGTAGTTAGTAATACATCTAATTATTCAAGATTAGTATTACAAGATTCCACTCAGGGCCTTCTCAGCATGTTATTGCTCAAGTAAGTCAGCCATGTTTATGTCTCTTCCCTCCCCCCCCAAACCAAAACTTCATATTTCAGTTTTGACAATTCACTGAACTTTCTGGAGTTGTGAGTTTAGGTCAGATACAATAAATGTATTTGGCAAACTTACAATTCCAGACATTGACTCCAAGAAACCAAAAATCTGGATAGTTCTCTGCTCTTAAATTGTGAGACTACTGAAATGGGTTCCTCTTTGCGAATGTATGAAGAGTCATTCGAAAAAAAGAGTTTGGCACAATGGGTGAACTTCTGTCCTTACTGAAGTCAGGTGGAGTTCTGCCATTCATTTCAATGCATTTAAGGTTTCACCATGTGTGAGATTTTTTTTTTTAAAAAAGAAACCACTATTTGTTTTTCATTCTGAAAACGCTGGAGTTCAATACTTAGTAGGGAGGAACAACCATTGAAATATCCAGGATGGATCATGCTTTTAAAGATACCAGGTACTAGTGTTAAAATGACTATTTGAAAAGTCATTTTGCATTCAAGTCTAACCTAAAGTACCAAGTGGGCAGAAAGGGACGGGGAAAAACAGCAAAGCTCCTGAACATAATGTATGCCCATGACTCTGCAATGGCGATTTATGTCCCTTCAAATGGCATTAAGACATTCAGGGAATATCTGCTACTCAAAAGGTCCTTTTCCTCAAAGAACAGTGTCACTAAAGCTCTACCTGTAGAGACATCATCATAAAGTTTATTCAAGTATTTCCTCTAGCACATATATGGACACTGGAAGGACACTTGCAATGCAAGACATCTGTCATACCATTTATGCTGCTCTTTTCTTGGATCAAGAAGTCCGCTTCTCCCATCTCTTTCTAGCACAGTTGAGTTACTGGGTTTTTAGAACATGTGCTTTTAAACGCTCAGGTAGTTTCTTGTTTGGTAGAAATACTCAAAAAACAGTTCTTTTGTTGTTTTAAATTAATATTTTTGTTCATGAATTCACCAGTTTACTAATAGTGCTGGCATAAGACACATTCTATGCAAGCTTTCCTACTAGGTATTGCTAATGAACCTCAGCTTTGACCCCTGGAACACCTGCTATCTTCAAGTAACCATACTTCAAGGAGAATGCATTCTATGGTGAAGAGTTTGATTTGCCGCTAGGATAAGACCCCAAACTTGTTTTTATGTACAACCGACGCAGGACCTGAATCCAGGTTTCCAGAGGTGAATGGCTAGTGCAGTAACCAGTCACATTATGTGGCCACAGGCAAGATTACAACAGTTTCACAGCCAAACAATTCTCCCATGGAAAACACAAATACTGAAAAGGTCCAGTGTAATAACTCAAGTCTTTTCCTCTCACTTCTTTTAAGAAGTACAAGAATCCCTAGAGGGAATCCCTAGACGCCCTCAAGCTTTAAACTGTCATTTCACACAAGGTACGCAAAGCATATGATGAAGAGTCTCCAAAAAGACAAAAAAGTGCAGATAACACTATGACACAGGATGGTTTTGTTCCATCAAAAAGGAGGGTGGAGATGATAGAGCTTCACCTTCCTCATCCGTTCAAAATGTGTATTAACCACCGTTAAGAAACTGCTGACAAAATGCACACTGCCTCACGTTGCACTTTTTGCATTATTTACTGTGTTGTACTCATTCATCAGCTGTTCATAAGGCACAGATACCTCTAGCTCATTGCTGGTAAAAGTAGATTCATCAGAGGATGGGAACTTCACCAGTTTTTTAGGAGTCTCAGGCTCTTCTGCAAGATTGTCATCCATGGAGGACTTTGAAGTTTCCTCATCATCTGAAGCTTCCTCCTCGTCCTCATTCACAAAAGTTATATTGGCATTCTCAAAAATCAGGGGTCGATAATCCCTGGAGTCCCATGCCTCCCCTTCTTCCTCACTGATCCGGTCTAGTTGATTTACAAACATGGTGACCTCTAGGGGGCTGTCTCCAATGCGCCTGTCAGTTAGGTGCTTCATGACATGTCCATTTTGAAGTCCCAGGGAAATCTCATCGTAATCAAACAATCTGTTCTTTGTGTATGTCACCTGGGCACTCCTGCTAGTGTTCTGCATATTTGGTTTGGCAGGCTCTGCTTTTACAATTTTGTCATTGCCTGTTTTCAAGGCTTTCTTTCCAATCTGTTTGATGAGATCGTTGTATGTCTCTTCTTTTTTGGAAAGAAAGCTGAAGATGTTCACATCCTTGGAGCTGGACATCTGAAGAGCTTTTTTAGAATGTGGGTGGTTCTCAAAGGACTCTTTCCTTTTCTTCCTCCGTTTCTTGATTGCTTTGTGGACTTCTACAAACATGCTAACTTTCCAATTGACAAAGAGTGAAAGCCAAGCAAGGCCCAGGTAGATCCACAGTTCCACGAAGTATCTGTATAGAGAATGGTAGTTTGCATTTGGGTTCACACCTGTAAACACAAAGGAAGAAAGTTACACAGATTACATACAGCTCTTTAACAGGGGGGGAATAGACCCCCCAAACCCTTAGCCCCCAAATGCCAGTCATACACTGTATATAGAACTTCATCTAGTAAGCTTCCAGGGCATTTCACCAAGTTGGTGTTTTCACACCTCCATTCACAGAGAAAAATCTGAACAGACCTAAAGCAAGTAACTTATACCCCCAATTCAGAGACCTCTTCCAAAAGCCTGGGCACCCAATTCTACACACTTTAAAGCCTCATATGCAGATTGCTCACTGTTTCAGCCAACTAAAAGCCCTTTAAGATGTGCATGAAATATACACTGTTTTGTTTGACTGTTTTGTTTCATTCACGTCTGAAGCTCTCTGTGCGCTCTATTTCCAGTCAGTGCGGTTTTCAAATCAACACACTACTGGTAAGGAGCTTTACAAGAGCGGTTGTGAATATGACTGCTCTATTTGAACGTTGGAAGACTCCTTAGTGCGCACAGTTTGAGCGCGCACTTCCAGCCATTTGTCCTCCGGCCAGGAAGCACCAGAGCAGCGATGGAGTACAGGAAAAGGCAGGGGAAGGTAGGGGAGTTTTAAACAGCATGGTAAGTGAACGTGGGAACAGATTAGCACGCACTTAATGTTGTGTGTGCTGGACATACACAGCGCACAAATTGGGCAATGTGAATGAGAACCGGTTTTAGATTGTGCGCTTCAAAGAGAGCGCATTATTTTTTATCTACTCAAATTGTGCATATCCGAAAGAGCTCTAAATTGATGACTAGACAACATCAAGCTCAAAGGCTCTGGAGATGCCTATCTTTCAACAAGCTGAAAGCTTGCATGACAAATCAGTGACTCCTACGGTTAAGAGAGAATATATGTAGGAGATTAGTGAAATACTAAAAATAAGGAGTTATTACTGACCAGCAACAAAATCTCCAAATCCTATGGTGGTGATTGTGATGAATGAGAAGTAGAGGCCTTCAATATAGTCCCAGCCTTCAGTCACCATAAAGACAAAGGGAGGAAGGACCAGGTGAACCAAGACTCCCCAGATGATGAAAATGGCTGTACATGTGATCTGTGCCTTTCTCTGAAAAAGAAAAATAAATAAATAGGTGATTTCACTCTGAATTTCTACTGCAGTGCACTTTGCAAAGGTTTGGTCAATGTTAATTCAGATATTTGTGCTATGAATTTGTCAACTACAGCTGAAGCGCCATCTAAGTAAATTCACTGTTTGCATTGTTTTTCTCCATCTGTAATTATTATGTCAACATCCTCAGAAAATGCTATTTGTTTTCAGGTCATTTCCTTGCATGCACACATACTACTAAAGAAGTTTGAAGAGTTCCTGTTTTCTTACAATACCAGCAAGAAATCAGTGAGAAGCACAAGTTTGGCAAGTAACAAAACTCATTCAGCAACAGTGACAATCAGAACAGGGAAACAAGAACTGCTCTGGCAGTAAGTGAGAGGGTTGCAAAGTCTACTGGAACAGGTGGCATGGGCCTAGCTGACAGAGCAAAAGCAACACCAGCAGTGATCAAAGAGAAGCAGGAGAGGAAATTCTGATGGCATAGTGAGAAAGAAGCAGGGGGCATAGAATAAAGCGCAGGGTACTGCATGAATCCTAATTCCTGGTTTTTGGAGACTATCCCAAGTTGTACTGTGGTTTAGCAACACCACAAGACACCATTACAGTCCTGTAATCCACAACTAGCTACTTATTCTTCTATGCTAGAGGCAAAAGATTCTGGTGCAGAAGGACAGAACACGGCTCCTATAGCCCTTAAGAGTCATAGGATAGTTGTGCGGAGAAAAGGAGGGCTGTGGTAGTAGTAAAAAACATGAGTCGTTACCTCCTGTGATTTGTAACAGACAAGAGGATTTTAGCCACACACTTCCCCAACTCCTGCGCAATGCCATATACTTGAAGTGTGTGTGTGTTTAACTCTACATGCTGCAGTGTACCCTCTCAGCATTCTGAAGTATGAAATCAGTAAAAGTTTACTTATTTAACTACACTCGGGAACTCGTGTTCACAGCATTTCCCACATGAGTCCTGAAGGCTCTATGCAATAGACACTAGCAAATAGTGTGCATCTCAATAGTCAATTTAAAACACAGTAGTGCCTAGAGAAAAACAAGAAAATGTCCATACCAGGCTTACACCTCTCTTTGTCAGAAACTGGCCTAGCCTCTTGGCTCGCCCACCAAAGAACTTCCCCAAAGCACTGATCCATGTCAAGCAGAGGGGAACACCGAAGAGTCCATAAAATATGCAGAAGAGCCTCCCAGATGGGGTCTTTGGAGCAACATTTCCATAACCTAAAAGAGAAGAGACACCTTATGAAGAGGACTGGAACAAATAAAATATAAACAAACAATTCCAAGACAAATCTGTTGTATGTGCTAGTCATTATCTTGGCTTTCAATTGCATCATCACCACCACCTTCACCCCTCAGTTTCACATAGGGTATTTTTAAAAGGAGTATAGTGCTGGAGGAAGGGGGTCCATGGTTGCTGAGTACCACTGCCACAGAACACCCAATTAGGTGGAATTTGTGGGGAGAGATTCAAACAGGGATCTCCCAGCGTGCCTACCCTGGACACGGAATCAAGCCACCACACACTCCCTCTGCCATGGGGTAAGAGGGAAGCGTGCCAGGCTGGCCTTTGCAACTGACATGAGCACTGGTGAACCCAGGCTCTCAGCCAGTTCTTGTAACTTGCAAAGGCGGTGTCCCCTGCCCACAATGTCTATGAGCAACAGACGGGTGAGCTGGGGTGACTAGTCACACAATTGCCATGGAGCTATTTGGCTTGCCCCGCATGGAACACTCCGTTTTTCCTGGCAGTGCTCCGTGAGTGGTCATGAGTGGGTGCTCCGTGGCTCACAGGAGCATGCATCCCCCCACTCCATTCAGATGGGTGGTTGAATGCATGGCTCCTGGGTGGCCATGCAGGGTAGCTTCTCATTAAAAAAAAACCCACAACATACACAGAATCATAAGGCTGCAAGGTACATCAGAATTCACCTAGTCTAGCCCCTGCATAGTTTTAGGATTTACGATATCTAATCCATCCAAGACTTGTTAAAAACCTGCAAAGAGAATCCATAGCTACCCTAGGCAGTCTGTTCCATCGCTTAATTATTCTTAAGCTGTTTTCACACAGACTGCAGCGCCTCGGTGGTCCAAGGAGGATGTGTGGCTGCTCCATGCGCGGGTGGGTGGCCCTTCCCACGGACGCCCACCCACCTCCACGCATGGAGCATCCACCATTGGCACCTGTTGCTCCAGGCATGGGCGGAGGTGGGTTGAGTGTGGGAGCATGCACTCCCCCTTCCTGCCACTGCAATCCCACAGAGACCTTCCCACCCACCCCAAAAAAAATGTGGGCAGGGGGGGGGACTTCCTTGTGAAAAGGGCCTTAAGAGTCAGAAATTTTTCCTGAGGCTTCATCTAAACCCACCTTCCTTCATCTTAAAACCACTGCATCTTGTCAAGCTAAAGTGAGCTTTTGGCCATATACTCCCCAGTGTAACAGTCCTCTTGTTTGGATGATCATCTCCTCCCCCCCCGCCAAAAGCAATAAGCTGCCACATTTAGCACACATCTAGAGATGTGTGCTATACACTAAGCACCTTCCGGCTGGGACACGTTCTTGACTTATAGCTATTTATGGGCCTAGCCTGTAAGTTGGTTGGGATGAGACTGTTGACTGGGTGCGAGTGAACAGCAAATGGACCACTACTGAAGAGCTTGAAGGTGGCCACTGCCAAATAGAGGGTGCTGGGCCAGATGGACCATTGGCATGACCCTGCATTGCACTTTTTACATCATTATTGGGACACAAAGTGGTTCAAATGATATCTTTTATTGGACCAACTGTTGTTGGTGGAAATAAGCAAGTTTACTGGGGTCATCTGCTACATTAGATAACTCTCCCTGACCATATAAACAGGAGAGGAAACGATTCCTTTGAGACTGTCAAAGGGAAAAACTTCCTCTTCAAGTCAGATGATCTTAAGAGCCTCCATATTCTCACTGAATCAACTGGAATCAGACTTTGTTCACCACCCATTTATTGGTTAAGACAGTTAGGAGCAAGACAGTAGAAATCCCAACAGTAACGGAGGCATAACCTTTGCTGGAGAATTTGTGATGGGAGACATCTCCTCCCAAAATACACTCTCAATTAGCTTGTTTTCTAACCCTCTGACAGAAAATTCTTGCTTAAACCAGTTTCTGCTTTCTTGAACTGTTTACTGGAAGTTAAACAAAAACGAAGTCAGGTTTTCTTCAAAGGATTTTAAAAATAGTAACAAGTGGAATACGGTGTTGTATTTGGTTTAGCAGTGAGGCTTCCACCTCCAGCTCCCACCTCCTCTGGTCAGTCTGTTTTCAAAACACTATAGGCGTTCCTTTTCAGAACAAAACAACAAACTGTGACCCCGAGGTTTTCTGAATCTCACAGGGTTCTTTGGACATTAGCACAGGCACTCAGCAAAACAGAGAGAGTAGATTTCAGCACAAAGGCAATAGCATTATGTCTCATGCATCAGAGAAAAGGAATTAGCTCTATATGGCATAAACCACAACTGTATTTTTGGAGATTGCATCAGTTTCCTCCATTTTTTTTCCTAATGAGTAAAGTCTATAGGCTATCTGGGTGGGCCAAGAGAACAGTCTTACAAGACTATGGTCAGGGCTGTGCTCATTTCAGATTTCTAGTATCCTGTCCCAAACGCAGAGAAGGTATTGCATCTGCAGTAACAAACGCAAACCCCCTTGTGTGTCCCAAGACGGGGGTTGGGAACCTTCTCCAAACCATGGACCAAACAGATGTTTTTTAAAAACTGCACAGAGTGGAGCACTCCGAGAGTGGGGGGGGGGAGGGTATGTGCTGGGAGCCCTCTATGGGTGGGCTGGGGCCTGCCCAATGGTCAGAGTGCTTTGCAGCACAGTGGTCTGCCTGAGAGAGAGTGCCTGCATCCGTTCTGCAGGCGCTAGGCAGTAAAAGGAAGGTAGCTTGCATTAAAGGGGACCCAGGTGAAGTGACAGGCCAGGTGGAAGGAGAAAGTAGACCAGTAGTGGACCATGGACTAGAGGGTCCCCACCCTTGCTTTAAGATAAAAGCTAACCGTTTGTGCCAAGTATATATTTATTTTCTAGGCAGTCAAGTTTAAGCTGCAAGTTAAACAAGATACTCGAATCACATCAACATGCCAACTGATGAGGATCTACAACTAACCAGTAAGAGAAACATTTCAGTTCAGTATCTCCAGAACTGGAAGGCTGAGGACAGCCAAGGAAGTAGGGACAGGTCTTAAAAATTTAAATAAAATAATCTTTAAATGTATCTTAACTTTGGGAAAAGATATTTTCTGAAATAGGATGGTAAATGTGTGCATATATGAAAACAGTCATTGTTCTTCGTTTCATGTGTCCTACTGTCTACTAACCAGAGGTCCACTAGAGCCTAAGCAAAGACAAGCATGTGTCTAATACCTACCAATTGTTGTAATTACAGTAGCAGCAAAGATGACAGCATTAGGCCAGTTCCAGTTGTTGAAGGTGATGTTGCCAGTGATAGCGACTCCTTGCCCAGCAGCCTCCGATACAACCTTTAGGGAAGTAATGGATATGGATAAGCTACCTGGAGAGAATGCCCTAGATGTAGTATGAAGTGGGAAACATAGGTTCAGTCTTACAAGATCATCACAAAAATCTATTTACTCAACCCTTTCTATGATAAAGAAGCAATGAGAATTCTCTTGCTCCAGGCAAATAAAACTTTGCAGAGCTCCAGGAGCGTCAAAAAAGAGGTTTACCTTCGAATCAGCTCAAGGTAGGTTACCCACACTGTTCATGAGCTACTGGTTATATTGGTGAATAAGAGCATACAGCTCAGCACATTTTCCAAGTAGGATTTTGTATTAAATCAGTAAATGTGCTGCACTACAACCAGACTTGAAAACCATTTCAAAAGCTGTTACAAGCCTTGACAAGACCAGGGCATAAGCATGGCTAATTGGGCCTTGTGGCAAAATTATGCCTATATGAAAGTAGAATCGGTGCTAAGACACCTGATGTCCCAGGCAAAGCAGGACAAACTGCACAACAGCATGAAACTGAGCTTTTCCAATTTAAATTTTCCATTGCATAACTCTAACCGATTTCATGCTATAGGGGCTTTAGTTGTACTGTTTGAATCAGGTCTTGGATTTGCACTTTACGCCCTTGTTCCTGTATTTGGATTAGCTGAGCTGATTTGAATGCTAAAATGTTTGTTTATGATGTTTGAGTAGAGAATTAACATATTTAAGCTCTTGCAGAGCTGGCAATTCAAACATTTCCTAAGATTAAGACCAACCCTTCTGTTCTGTGGGATGATCTCAGGGGATTTTTTACCATACACGGAGGTTTTCTTCTATACTGTGGATCACAGGAGTATGTCCTATTGCCACTACAAAGCCACACTATCCAATGTTTTCCCCTTTAAACAGTAAGTACAATGCCACTACCAATTTATACTTGCTCACTAAACCTGGTTCATTCATTTCACTAATAAAGGAATTTTGTCAGCAATCACTTTAGTCCTCATGGTATGGAACAAGATGTCAGGAGGCTGCAGTTTAAGCCTTGGCAGCCTGTGCTCTTCTGACTTGGGACCTTTTCAGACAATCCACTGGCCCTTTTCACGTGAGATGCCCCCACCCATCCCCACGCAGTTTTGCTGCATGGAGATGCCCGTGTGAATGCTGTGAGGGATGGATGGGGGGTGCGTGCGCGCTCCCACGCTCCACCCATCACTCACGGAGCAATGGGCTCAGATGCCCGATGCTCTGTGGGCGGAGATGGGGGGTGCGCCTGTGGGAATGGGCATGCACCCACCGTGGCCGCACATCCATACCCCCACCCACTGCGGTTCATTTAAAGAGGGCCACTCTGCATTCACTACACATGTTGCAGGGCTTCAGTGTTGCCCTATGAGTGCCCTGTAACATGTATAGTGGGTGGGAGGTGGGTAGGTTGTGGTTGCAGTGTCTTGTCTGAAAACGCCCATAGACTACCCTGTCCCAAGTGTAGAGAAGGTATCTTATCTGGGGTAACAAACCTCCTTTCGTGCACACGCAAACAGCAAAAGATATTCTCTTATATTGGTTGACAAAAGTGCAGGGATGAGAAAGAAGACAACTTTCGTAAGTGATCTCTTTAGTTTCACATATGCAGTTAGGAAGGATTTGGCATAAAAAATCATGAATGCTTGGATCAGGGAACAATTGCTTATGCATTATGCAATCATCTTACAAAGAGATAACCACAGCCAGTCCAGTCTCTGCTAGGGGTTGAAGACCTCTTCAAAACCTCATTCAAATAGCCTTGATGAAGGCACTCAGAAGACATAGGGGAATTCTGCATGTATACTCAAATTTGAGTCTCTTCCCTTCAGGTGGGGAGACACCCCTTGTTCAGTTTAAAGTATAACAGGGGTGGGGAAACTTCAGGCCAGGGGCTATATGCGTCACATGGGCTAGTTTTTATTTAGCCCCTTTCCAGTTCCCTGATCTGATCCCTGGATCCAGCTCCTACCCCAAGAACTGAAAGACTGACCTCAGGTAAAGGGAGCAGAGATGAGGGCATGTACATAAGATCCAGGATTTGGACCCTTCTTTTCTCAATTAACCCCATCTCTTATGCGGACATTAGAGCTTGTACTCATTTTCAAAGAGGCCAGCGGAGAATAGGTTCTCCATCCCCAATACACGACATCAGTTTCCAGTTGCATTTTGTACTCCAACTGCATTTGCTCCTCAAAAAAGGTAGTTCTAACATGGCTATACTGTACAACTCCCTACATTAAATAATCTCCGTTTTCTATCCTCATTGGCTCATTATAACAAACACACCTATCTCACTTTGTACTAATAAATTCTCCTTGCCAATACAGTATGCAAAAGCACCTGGCCCACAATCTTCAAGTGATGGTGGTTTGAAGATAGAAAGGTGGGAAGAGAGATACAGCCCAAGATGACAACAGCTGGAGAAGAGAAGGCTACAACTGTTTTTCACACCCATTCTCAGTTAATGTTCTGAGAAAGACACAGGGCCAACTCTTATCAATGTTGTGTAGACACGGGGCCAACTCTTCTCAATGTTGTGTAAACACTTCATCACTTAGATTCATAGCTGTTCTCCTGCCAAAACTGCACCTCCCTCTTGTCCCCATTGGCAAGCAATTATCCATGAGCTACAGTCTTGCCCGACTCTTTTCTTAGTATTTTTTGCTGCATGAGGCCTGTGTGTGGGTCCGAAACAGAAGTGCCTATTTCAAAATACCCAGCTGCAAGAACAAACTCACAGAATAGACCTTTCCTCTACAAGAGAAGTACTCTGAAACAGTGTGGAAATTCTTCATCTTGATCATGCTGAAACAATGTACTCTTTTTGCATCAGACAATGTAAATACATAATTAAAATCAAGTAGGCATTTTAAGTCAATCTGTGAATTCATTTGCTACCTCTTTTTCAGTTCAAAGGGACCATGCCAGAAACATGACTAGAGTTACCACTTAGATGATGGAGTTTACTGAACCTTAAACATTCTAGAGCTCCCATTGAACAAAATGGAATATGCACAGACAAGAAACCCCCCGAGGGAAGGAAAAAAGCTAACATGCCTTCAGTAACTGAAATGAGAAGACCTCAAGAGCTCAGAGCTTCTTTTCAAAGGCCCTTTTTACATCGGTTGCGGTGCATGTGTGTGTGTGTG
>QEPC01009034.1:476938-492830 GCA_003113815.1 Sphenodon punctatus | reverse complement strand
TGGTCACCGAGAACGCCCTCTCCATTGTGGCCCCCCGTCTTACACGGGGGACCTCCAGAAAGGTGCCCCCGGTAGACCGAAGGGATTGCTCTGAGGCGCGGAGGGCGAGGCGGTCCCCAAGATACGAGGGGCCCAGGCCGTGAAGAGCTTTGTAAATCAATACTAACACCTTGAATCTGGCTCGGTACGAAAAGCGACTTCAGCCACCGCCTCCACCTGCCGATCCAGACGGAGGCCCGAATCCAAAATCACCCCCAGACTTCGAACCTGAAGAGCAACAGGTGGGCGAACCCCCCCTATCAGGGGGGTCAGCACCTACCCCACCCTTCCCACCACCATCACCTCCATCTTATCGGGATTGAGCTTTAGTCTACTCTGCCGCATCCAATCCGCCACGACCTCCAAGCATTGGGAAAGTAACGAGACAGCAGGACCTGGGTCAGTTGAAAACGAGAGGTACAGCTGAGTATCGTCACCCTGAGAGATGCCTGAGTAGAGCCAGCTGTGAGTAGGCCTGGTGGAGGCAGTCCTGGGACAAATGCCTGAGCAGAGCTCAGAGCAAGGGAGGAGTATGAAAGATACAGGAGCTCAGGTTGGGCTCCATCTCAAGACAAAGAGGCTTTGAGAGACTGCCTGAGCTAGAAGGTTTTGCTGGGCTCCAGGAGGGATTGTGCCTGGCCCATGGAACCCAGAAAAGCACTAGAGACTGTATATGATACCTCTGGCTTGAGGAGGGACTGTGCCCAATCAAAAGGTAAAGCTTAATATACGAGACGGTATATATGGTGGAGGGACAACCAACTGTGAATAAAACATGTGGAGCTGAATTCCCTGTTGGCAGAGACTTTATTGGGTTGTGATCCTGCCGGTACGTATGCCAGGAAAGTCCGTCCCTGCTACACAAAGGCCCTTTTTACATGGGCAGCTGTGGACAGGGGGATGGGTGTTCTACCAGAATGCTGTTGCATTCTGCACCACCTGCAGCCTCCGAGCTGTCATCATGGGTAGCCCCACGGACAGCGCATTGCAATAGTCCGTCTTGAGGTGACGAAAGCATGGATGAGAGTGGTCAGGTCCGAGCCTGAGACATACGGATAAAGCTGCCGTACCAGATGTAACTGGCGTAAAGCGCTCATCGCTACAGTCTCAACCTGAGCATCCAGGCAGAGCAGGCTATGAACCTGGCAGATAAATGGCTGACATGAAAATAACTGAGTTAGGCATCCAACTGCCATTAGTGCCTTTGAAAATTACACCTTTTATGTTTGTTCTAATACCACATACAAATCCAAGTATTTATTTACGGCACGGGCTTTCGCCATGGCCAAAAACATACATAACAAATACAACAAACTCCGACCACTTTACATAGACAGACATACAACACTGTCAAATACATCCATCATAAAACCCATAACAAAGAATGGGTACCTTAATATAAATTGTAAAATAATCATAAGTGGGTAGATAAAACCCTGAAAACATTAGTACAATGATACATTAGTGCATGTACACGTTTATTTACATACCCAAAGAATTCCAATGGATTAGTGAGGCATGACTTACCTTTGCTAAATCCATGTTGACTCTTCCCCATTAAGCCATATTTATCAACATGCCCAGCGATTTTGTTCTTAATGATAGTTTCCACCGTTTCACCCAGCACAGATGTCAAGCTTACTGGTCTGTAGTTTCCAGGATCCCCTCTGGATCCCTTTTTAAATATCGGGGTTACATTTGCCACCCTCCAGTCCTCAGGTACAGTGGCAGATTTTAGCGATAGTAATTTGCAACCTATCAGCAATTTCATATTTGAGTTCCTTCAGAACTCTGGGGTGAATACCATCTGGTCCTGGTAATTTTTTAGTTCGTCAGTTTGCTCTAGGACCTCCTCCGGAGTCAAATTGATTTGTGACAGCTCTTCCAATTCATCACTTACAAAGTAAGGTTCCGACGTGGGTATCTCCTCAACATCCCTGCAGTGAAGACCTAAGCAAAGAACTCATTCAGTTTCTCTGCAATGTCCTTTTCCTCCCTAAGCACCCCTTTCAGACTCTGGTCATCTAACAGCCCGACTGACTCTCTAGCAGGCTTCCTGCTTCTGATGTACTTGAAAAAGTTTTTATTATTTAGTTTTAGCATCTTTAACAAGTTGCTCCTCAAATTCCTTTTTGGCCTGCCTTATTAACTTTTTACATCTACTTTGGCAAAACTTATGCTCCCTTCATGTTACCTATTTAAAAGGTCATAGCTAGGGCCAGGTGTTTTCTCTCCTTCACCTGAAGTTGCAAATACAGCCTGCATAATATCCTATATAGAGTTCAAAGAGCAGACACTTAAGACTTTGCATAAAAGGTTGTCTGGAACCATGAGAAATTTTGTTTTAAAAGAAGAAAGTTTGGAAGATGGTAAGAGAGAAAAATTATGAACATATTCCTACAGCCACCTAATTCTTCACTTTCCAACCTCTCCACTTTGACATCTCAGGGACACAGCACAGAGGAATTCTGGGCTCTTTCAAAACCACCAAGACACAGTTGACTCCACTGGAGAATGAGTGCATTTCATACAATACAGAAACATGAAATATAGGATGATTCACTTGATACAAAGGATCAAGCAATAGTATAAACCAGATTTTAAAAATATAAGAATTTACAAAAGCCATGCTTCAGAAGACTTTAAACTTTTATGTATACATAAACATGTACAAGGACTACAGCTTTATTTTTGCAGCCTTTTGAGAACAGTTTTGATCCCATTGAAAGCGGCAGGATGGAACTTCGTAAAAACACCAGAAATTAATCACAGACAACTGTGCAGAATAGCCTGACTCCAAGTAGACAAAATATTAATGATGGGCAAATGTGCCATCACCAGAGATGCAACCTCATGATTTTATGAAGCTCCGGCTGAGTATGTATTACAAAAAAGTGCCGTACGTCGTCTACTCTCTCCTTGTTTTGAAGACTGGAGAGATTTTCTGGCAAGCCTACTGTTCTCAGGTCCAGGTAACCTCTGTAGTTAGAGATTGTTATGGCGGTAACTAGCACAGTATTATCTAAAGATAAGTGCATATTCAAAAATCTAATCTGCCCAGATAAGGCAGAAGCTTATGATGTGCATGTTAAAAAACTGTTGTTTTTACAGAAGCAACAGGTTTTGCTAGGTAATGTCAATTATTGCTGTACCCTTTGGCACAAGACTGACTGCATGCCAATGCAAGTAGAAAGCACAGAATGAATAGTGATACTACAGTACTTCGTGATTAGGAGAGAACTGTATAGGCCAGTCTCAGCTGACTATATAGAAAACACCTCACATGGATTATTGGAATGAGCATGTAGGCATTCTATCTATTCAAAAGCAAATCAGAACGAAATCTGCATTCAAGGGATGGTGAGTAGTCTATTAGCAGGAGCTGATACACCCTGTCCAAGAGTCCTACGCCCTGCCATGCACACAATTCTGTCTAACGGGGCTTCGTCAAGCCACTTCCAATTCAACATCTGCAAAATGAGAACATTTACCTAATTCCCAAATGTTTGGGGGAAGATTATAGATTCTTTTAAAGCGTTTGTAGACACCAAGTTAAATAGGCCAGTGGTAAGAGATTTAAAAATGCCCTCTGCATTTAAGGTATTGCCCCAGGGAACAACTCTTCATTAGTTGAAGAGGTGGCAGATTGGCACCTTAGAGATTAATTGATGAGCAAAGGCATCAGCTTCAGCAGATGCTATGCATCCCAAGTTGCTGCGTGCAAAAGCGTATGCCTCCTCTCAGTCTCCAAGGTGCCACTCTGCCACCTGACTTTCAGACTAATGCTGCTTACCAGCTTGGTCTTCAGCTGAAGAATCCCTTGCGTTTTTACATTTAATAAAAAACAGTGTGTTGTCAGTCCCCCCAGTATGGATAATCCCAAACATGTAGGTTTTTTGGTTTTTATTTATACATAGCAGCTTGTGGGTAGCCAGCAGCTATCTGCCAGCTGGTGTACATGTGCACTTCGGGAAGCCTTACCCATTTTGGGGAGCACCAGGCAAGAGAGCCAGGAGAAGCTGCAGTGGGTCCTGGCTCTACTACATGCCCCCTCCCATGGACTGCAGGCAGCAACACAAATGGTAGTGAGCAGGATGTTTCCCTACACATTCCCCGCTCCATTCCACCCTCTACTGGTACTCTTGGAGGCAGCAACTAAAAGCAGCAGCTGAGGAATCGGCAGACAGCTGCAAGGTCCCTGGAAGTGCCAGGCAGCAGTGGTAAGTCTGTCCTGCTGCTGATGCCTGGCGGTCCTCGTAGTAGCTGCTGTGAAGTCTTGCTTAGAACTCACAACAATCATGTGCAACCCATTAACACGCAAGACAGGGTCAGAGATGACCTCAGGACCCGTCTTGGATGCACAATGGGGAGTGGCAAGACAGCTGCTATGTATTGCCTCTTAGGGGTCACCATTTAACCAGTAGTTACCGTCATTTCTAGAGACACCCATGACATATGCTAAAATATTTGTATGTGTTCTTTGAATCCCTTTCTTGATCAGCAAAATCCATGGCTGTTCCATTAATATGAATTTGCTCTTTGGCTCTTATACTCAGGGCTCATTTTATGTTTACGAGCCCAAGCTACCCAAAAGATCTAAATGATTTATTTTATTTATTTAAATTTTCATCCCACCCTTCCCTAAAAAAAGTCTCAGGGCGGCTTACAAACACAAGACATATAAGAGAAGCATATTAAAAATCCATAAAAACAGTAAAAACAAAACAAAATAAAAACAACCCTCTCACAAAACCCACCCAATTTCAACATTTGTCAAAGCACGTTGACCAACAGGATTTCCCATTAGTTAATAAAAACTAGCACAGCTAAACACAATGGTCTTCGTTATTTGCTGTATGTACCTCAAGTTTTAGCAATCCAAGATCTCACTTTTCATGCCTACATCAAAAGCTGTTATATAATCTGCAGAAAATACAAGACGACTGTGGATCTGTTATCTAATCATGGGTACATGCAATACCAGCAATTTAGCCAATCACAATAAAACAGTCCTGAACCATGGGGTTTGCATTTATCATCAGATGAAACTTTATACTACCATTCCTCTTTCAGCAGTTTTTATTTTAACCGAATCCAGCAGCAACAGAGTGAAATAGCAGGAGACAAGTCCTCAGGCAATCTGCACCACAGTCACCACAAGCCCTTCTTGATACCACCACAAGCGCTTTTGAGAGGGGTGAGGGGAGATCAAGTCAACAAAAAAGAAGGGAGACCCAGGGGTTGAACGAAAGCTAGACACTGTTAGCAATAACCCAGGGACAAACATCTCCACCTCCCAACTTTTTTTTTTAAAAAGAACCTTCATTCCTTGCCCCTCTTGTCCCTGTGTGTTGGTGAAGTAAAAACATGCATGCAGAAAGAACTTGAAATATGGCTGAAAAGAAACCAAGATGATGAGGCTAGGAAAGGCTTCATTGGGAGGACACCAGTCCAATCCTCTTCAGAATGGATTACCACTCCGATATCAAATGTAAAGACAGACTACACTGAAATAAAACAAAAATGACACGTTTATGCAAGGATTAACTAAAATGTGTTTTTTGTATTGTGTCATATACACAATCGTATATGTTATTTTGTTTGCTTATTTGTATTTAGCATTTGCTATGGCTGAACACAGACGTTTAATAATAAACAAAACTAAAATGTGTTATTTTAAAGTTGATTTTGCCTCCCTGCCTCCCCCCACCCCCCGGCTTGGTGCTCGCTTGTGTACACGCCACGGGTGAGGGGCGTTTGTGCTTGCGCGCTCCTGATGCACACCCACCTACATCCATCATCCGCCCACGGGGCTCTCTGGAAAACCAGGAAGCAGCTCAGTGGGTGGGTGTCCGTGTAAACGGCCATACACCCACCTCCACCCACTGCGACCAGACGACCATCCCCCGACCCACCTGCATCCTGTAAAAACGGCCTAAGTGCAGCTGACATGCAGGGAAAGCAAGACAGATGGTTTGAAGAAGGCAAGTCTACTGCATGCATTTCAAAAAAAGTCATAAGTGTTTTGGAATTTAGATTAAACAGATTATTATATATATTTATGAGCTGTAATATATATTCATTTGACTGCTTTAATAAAATTTATTGTCATTGCAACAGTTCAAAGAATCTATGATTGAATAAGGAACTATTGCTTTTGGGTGGTTGCAGTTTTAACATTAAACAATTTAGACACAAACTGCCTGTAAAGAGTTTGACACATATAGATTTCAACATTTCTCAAAGAACACTGACCAATAGGATTTCACATTAGCTATGCTAGTTTTTATTAACTAAACACAAGTGTCTGTCTATAGGACCTCACACAAAACAGTTTTGAGACATGCACTAGCAAAAAGGGAAAGGAAAAAAAAAGTATTTAAAGTCAGGGGAGACCTTTTGCATCTCTAATTAGATGAAGTATACAAGAGAAAAATATTCTCTCTAAAGTATCTTGACTTTCGGTGCCCGCATGGGTGAATAGTAATGGCCTTGGCGACAGTATAGTTCTGCAATACATTGAAATCTAGGTCTTTCCTTCATCTACCAGTTATACACATTTCCCCTCTTAGGCTGTTGTGTCAATATGACCCTTTGGGCTAAAAGGTTATATTCTTTCCCCTTATTTCTGAACCTACCCACACTGCTGCTAAACTACTCCCTGCATTGCACTATGCTAACTGCTGCTAACTAAAAAGCCCCAAGTTTCACGGTATGAGAAACAGTCGTCAACAGGGGACAGAATGAAAAGTTATACTAGTGCCATTCCTGGTTCAAGACTCACCTTAGCCATGAACTCACTGGGTGACCTTGGGCCAGTCACAGATCTCTCAGCCTAACCTACCTTACAGAACTGTTGTGAGAATTAAGGGTTGTTAATGTTACAGTGAATATGTTAAAGAACTGTAAATCACCCTGAGCCTAAAGAAATAGGGTGGGATAAAAGTCTACATAAATAAATAAAATAAACCAATGGCAGCAGTGAGGGAGCCTATAAGTTCAAAGCTTTAGTGCAGAGTTAGAAAGGAAGCTACAGAGGCACCACAATACATGAACAGCACAAAAACAGCACCCCCTTTTAAGATTTCTGCATCTGGATATTCCTCGCATTCATTTGGGATGAGGCAAATTGCATCTGGAATATCTGAAGCATATTCCATCATAGCTTGAAATTAAAGTGAAACTCCCTCAGAATGGTACTAAATCTCAAGGAAAGCACAGACCTTTTGTTACTGCCCATCCCAGTTTCCCATCTCAGACATAACGACATCATCATCATGATTGTTCACTTGGCCTCCCAGTCCCCAGCTGCTTGAAACATACTGGCATATAACCAGAGTCAGTGAGAGCAGCCAAGCAAGCTAGTCTTTTCAGCAGTCTCAGGCACTTGACATAACCTCTGTGGGACTCTGGAGATCACCAGGATTTAGGATGGCTAACCTTTCATTTCCCCACCCCCCTCTCTCTCTCAATATTAACCGAGGCTGGAACAGAAATCTGATGCTTATCAGGATAAGAGCCATGCCAGAAGCGAAGGGTGGGGGGGACAGAGCATTTAGCAAACTTCTGGATTTCCTACTATGTTTTTCTGGGAATAGATTGTGACCTTTTGTGAAGAAAAATAAGACAGGTGAACTATATTGTCTCAGGCTAACAGGCAACACCCAGTGTCTTGCAACCTGTGAGTGACTTTTACTTTACTTTTTTTTTTTTTTACTGACCTATGTGGAGAGTGGAATGAAGAGGTGTCAGGGGCAAAAGGTCCAGGATATGACTCAGTAGTAGTATTCATTTGCACCTGCATTAAGGATGGCAAGTGATGAATCAAAACAAAAGATATTGCAGTTTAAAAAAGGAGACATCAACTGGCTACACTACACCCAACTCTTTATCAGGAGAACATGTAAACCAACTGTCAGCAAGACAGGTTGCTTTAAGAAACATTTCCTCCTGCTCCTATAATCCCAGTTCCCTAGGCTTAAAGATACCTGCCCCTCTTAAGATCTGTATGGCTGTATCAAATTTTACCATGCCTATAAAATGTAATCTGCAATTTCACCAAATTCAGAAGGACAGAGGTATACCAGCCACCAGTGACAAGACCATTGCACAAAATGTTTTAGAACATGACAGGATTATAACCAATAGAAAATTGTATGCATACATGCATCATCCAAGGAGTCTTCAAGTTCAGAATGAGGCTATCCATGAATTAGGCATGGATAGCTCTAAAGAAGAACAAGTCTAATAAAGCCAAAGAGCAACATTATCTGATTGTATCACCAACTAATCAAATTTAATGTCACTAAAGACACTGTGCTTTCTCTTTCTCCCAGGAAGGAAAAAAGCAGCCCCAAGAGCAGGTGCTTGAAGTACTGTTTACTTTGACAGCCCATTTAAACAGAACAGGTCATACACAATTTTTCCTTTGGAGTCAACATGCTACCTAATTATAAAGAGCCGATTGTTGCTAGCAGTTACCATTAAATAATTTCAACATCAGTTAAACACAGTTGTTATCTTAATAGTTTCCCGAGAACAGCTGCAAACTTTTATCACTCTGCTGTGTTCAAACATCTTTGAAACATGGCCTAATCCAAGTTTCATTCAATATACAGGTTTGTTTAGTTTTATGGAACATTTTACAAAGGAAGATGCATCAAAATAATTAATTTCATTGGGAACCATACCTCGCTCTGCATTAGAACCAAATTCACATTATAATAAGGATGCTTAAATTTTTCATCTTTGGATGCACCAAAACAGTTGCAATGTGATTTTAATTGAAAAACAAAAATACACTGCATTGTTGATGACATGTCATAACAGAATGTATTATAATGATGCTGGTTATAACATGGTTGCACTGAGTGTGCTACCATTTGGTGTATGCTTATTGTATCTGCTCAATTTTCCTTCTTCCTCTCTATACAGTGGCCATCGTAACATCCAAGGAAGTTTTTAAAATGAGATGCTACCATGCATGGCCACCGAGTAACCACTCATTCAAACGTCTGTCTGAAGGTGGAGCAAGGGGATATGTCCTCCCATGAGCAATGCAGCAGCCACTCATGGCACACTGCTGAAAAGTCTAGAGTGCCTCGTGCAAGGCTAGCTGCTGGGAGCCCTTAAGGAGGACACACGCATGAAATACAAAACTACGTTGGCTCAAAAACACAACCACGCCCCTCACGAAACACAAGAGAAAAGCCAATGCCATGGAGGCCAGCAGCTCCCTGGATGTCCTGCCCAGTATGCGCCTCCGTTGTTGCCCAGGACTGCCAGCAGCTCTCAGGGTCATGGGCAAGAAGGGGTTACTGGCTGCAACGGCTTCATGTTTCCATGGTGTTCACAGTTGTGTGTCACGGCAGAGGGCAGGCAGTTGGGTGGAACATGCTGCTGGGCGGGGGTGGGGAGGGAGGGGGAATGGCTGCCTGTATGAGTTGTTTGCGGGGCTGGTCGGTGGCTGCGGGAGTGCGTGGAGGCTACCTGTGCGGGCACGGTGGCCACCCTGGGAGTCACCCATTAAAATCTCTCCCAACGCATTCTACTCTATGGCTGCTCCACAGCTATGTCACTCAGCTGCTATGGACCCAACCTTCAAGCCTTACTCATTTAAAAACACCATAAAAGTTTGAACGAGGCAAGTGGCAGTTGTCCGTTACCTCACAGATCATCTTTGAAACAAACATAAAGTTTAGATCTCAAGATCTTGGATATCTGCCCTTATCATAGCATGCAGGACTTTGGTTCCAGTATTGGCAAAACAATTCAAAGTGGTATAATCACTAGTTCTGCTGTTTTTCTATTCAATCTGTTTCCCAACATTTCATGCTATTTATGTAACAGCACTGCTCTGTGCACGGATATATTGAGGATCTAAGGCATGTTACTGCATTTATTGTTTTTCTTTTATTATTCCCAACTTTACTCTTCCATAACCTAGACTTAAGTTTGAGCAAACCCCTTCTTACCCAAAAAAGCCTCAAGCACATACTGCTTTACATGGAGCTTGTCCCTGCATCAAAGTATAATATTGAAAGCATGCAAGTAAATACATGCCTGGGATTTTGCTTTGCCTAGTTATGTAACAGAACAAATAAAACCAGACATCATTTGCTTCCGATACAATTTGGGAAGCTGCAAGCCAGACGGTTTCCCCACTGTTTTCATAGTCTAGATCTAATAGTTGGTCAATAACTTCAGAATTCCCTCTGCTTTTTAGAAAGGACAAGTAAAGAAACATTTGACCTCTTTCCCTTCTTCACCCCCTCCCCCATAATTGCCGATTTAAGCTGTCAGGTCGTTACGCCAACTACCTTTGCTATGTGGAGAAAGCGACCGGGAGTCGAAACAACTTGCACAGCACAGGACTTTGGAACCAGCCAAATACTTGGGTAAGCAGTTAAGCATTGTGTTGGGAGAAGAGGTCAAGAGCAATGCTGCAGGTTTTCTAAATTCACTGATCAGTCGGGAAGGAAAAACAAACAGAACAGCTGTTCTTAGTATATAGGTAAACGAAGCTTGAGACAGTAGCATAGGCTAGGCATGCAGGCTGCCAAGGAGCCTGTTGATGTGATTTGATATGGCAGGAATATTCTTGATCAAGTTATTTCAGCACCTTCATTCAAGATACTCATGTACAGTTACAAAGATTCAGCCAGTCAAATTCGGATATTTGGCTAGACAAATTAAAGAGCCTCTAACAAATCCAAGACATATTACTTCAATACACTAGATAAAATTAGCATCAGCTAGATAAGTTTTGATTCCAGTCTTTGTTCAACAACTGGGATAAAAGCCAAGAGAAGATTCAACAGTGGCTGTACTGGGTGCCCACCACCACCAAAATGCAGACCATCATCTGCTAGCTGAGGCAGCCACAAGTTTATTGCTCTAGGCTCCTCTATTCTGCTGCTGGTTCATATGCATATTACCCTCAGTAAAAAGGGGTACCGGAAGTAAAAGCTTCAGGATGAAGCCCATATAACCAGTCACTGTTTGCTCTATCACTGGTCTTTTGACTGGCTTGCATAGTTCCATAGCCAGCCAATAAGCAGAAGCTATGGGAAAGCACAATTCTTTCAGTCCTATATTACCACAGTAGGACTGCAATATAGGACTGAATTTTCCCCCCCTCCCCCCTTTCACTCTGACCAATGCAAACCATTTCTGGTTAATAAGTTACAAGTCATCCTTGAAGAGCATGACTTGTTCTGATAAGGGGTATACTAACAAATCTTGTTTTTAAAGATCACCTATTCTGGTTAAATTGTAAACCTCCGACAATGAAACAAGCAAGCAACCTACAGACAAGAGAAAAACGGAATGTTCCTGGTTGTTATTACAGGGATTCCTGTCCACCACGTCGATTTCCTTTGTCCTGTCAGGGGAGAATGGGTAGGATTTTGTTTGGCTCACTTCCTATTCAGAAAGACTATCAACTCTTAATACTGCAACACTACAAAACAAAAGAATTAAGATGCAGTTGCCTCTAGCCACCCTCTTTAGCTGCTTCCTTCACAAGCCAAGAGAAACTGGTTTGCTTGCATCCCAGCTGCAACTAGCAGCAGTCACGGGGTGCCTCTACACATTATGGTACCCGTGGGGCAAACATGCACCGTGATAGCACCAGTGATGTCATCTCAAGGCAGCATAAATAAGCATAAGTAGCATGTAAGCCCCGCTAGTAAAATAGACAAGTACAGAGTGAAGCCCGACATCCCTAAATAATCATGGAGACATCTCACTGGTCTAGTTCCTGTATTTCTATGTGTCTATGGTAGCCTAGCTGACCAATGCTACCCCAAGTGGTTGGGGTGGCATCACTGACCTGACATTTGTTGCATTCCATGGTTTTCAGCAAACTTGCAGCCAAAGAGTTTTCCCAGTACACAACAGTCCTCAACAAACTCCTTTAAGCCTGCGTTTCACCCAAGTTTACATGAACAAATGTAATGCTCCTCCCCCATATTAGACTATTAAAATGGCAAACATTATATGTAAACACCACCAAAGATGGTAGGGGAAGCTCGATACTCAGAACCCAAGACCACTTTCTTTCCAAAACATCCTTCAAACCATAGTTTCCTTTTGCAACCCTCACAGACCTCCTCCTCATAAAAAGGCCTAACATAAAATACATACATCTTAACCGTGAAGCCCAGAAGAAAGGATCTAAACTAAAAAGAAAATACGAGAACAGCACCAGGAAAGAGAACAAATGGCAACAGTTACAGGAGAAGAGGCAGCTACATGAGAACAGGTCATTGGATCAATAAGCACAGGCCTTCCTCATCTTTGTAAGGATAGAACAGAATCTTCCATCAGTTAAAATATAAATCTTCAGAAATATTTTTTCAAACATCTGCCAAAGAACTGGTTAAGTGATTTACAGGGAGAAATACAAACTGACACACTCAGAGGAGCTGCAACAATGAGGTTACTGACTGATCCAGTGAAGACCCTATGGACCACTTGAACAGCTAGTCTGTATGTGACTTTAAAGGCATTGCTTCTAAGATACCATGTAGTCAACAATTTATATACAATTTCCAAAAAGAGTTTACATTTTAAAATTAGACAGGACATCAATGGAACTTGGAAGACAAAACCCCTGAGGTACGGAAAAAGCAAGGCTTAAAAACCTTGGAATTTCTAGTGCTTGCATTCTTTTAAAAAATGGTATGGTCCATATATACAAGCCAGTATAGATCATCTACCAACAGCAAGTTGCAGATACCACTAGTCCCAAGGTTACAAAAATTTGGCTCCCAGAGTTGTGGTGAACAAGTTCTGTAGAATTCTAGGACATGTCCAACCAATGCATGGAAAATTACAACTGAGCAATAGAGTTAACAAAGCAAGTCCGCTGGAGGACAGGATTCTTTGAGACATGAAGACACTTCTTTGTTTTTAATTTTTGTCCCTTGGCACAGAGAACAAGGGCTGAGAGTTCCAAATGGAAATGGAAAATATCCTGGGAAATAATCACTGACATGACAAACCTCTCTCATGGGACATTTTCTTATTTCAAAAACCAATGGGTGGAGTATCCCTTACACCTCCTATTCCCACCTTTCCATTAGTCTTCAAACATTGCAGAAATCACAAACTTTGGGGTGGAGCGAGTTCTGGAAGATCATTTTTAACCAAGGTAAAGACAAGTAACATTATTAAATGACAGAAAGGCAGTATCTACAGATGAGCATGCCCTGCAGACAAGAGTTAGCATATGCAAATATAAAACCAGACCTGCTAGAAATTTAACTGACTCGGTAGAATTGTAGTACCCAAGAAGAGGACACTGGTTCAGAGAAATTTGGCTTTACTACTTAGGGTATTTTCAGATGAGATGCTACCCCACATAGCCACCTGCCCCCTGAAGGTGGAGTGGCCGGATGCATCCTCCTGTGAACCATGGAGCACCCACTTATGGCCACGCACAGAGCACTGCCAGGAAATCCTGAATGCTCTGTGTGGGACAAGTCAAATAGAGCCACGGCAGCAGGCAGCCATGGCGTACTTGCCCATATGAACAGTGGCAGCCAGCCATGACAGCAACAGGTCCGCCACTCATAGGCACTGTGGGTGGGGGGAGCAGTCATTACACGTCACAAGAACTTGTCGGGAGCCCAGGTTCGCCTACACTTGCACCACAGACATGTCACTTGCAAAGGCCAGCCCAGCACACTCCCCCTTCACACATGATCCGTGGCAGGGAGGGTCCATGGGGGCTGCTTGTGTGCTCACGATAGCCACTCTGAGAACTGCCCATTTGAATCCCTCCCCACTCGCTCCACCCACGTGGGTGCTCCACAGCAGACCCATGCTGTGGCCACAGAACATCTCTCCCCCCCCCCATCACATTGCTTGTTTAAAAATAGCCTTTGTCTATTTGTTAACTTCTCCCCCCTTCCCCTCCTGCCATTTCACAGTTATGCTTTTGTCTGTGTCTCCCCCCTCAGATCACAAATAGAGCATCGAGCACCTTCTGGATCACTATCTTAGTGATCATATTTGCTTTGAATCCAGGGAAGATTTAGCATCAAATGTGAAGGGAGAAAATAAGAGCCTTCATTGGTAGTGCACAGTTTGAGCTAATAAATCAAAGTCCTACTGCAAGCATCCATCCAGCAGTCAAAAAGAGATTTACCTTTCTGCATCGGCCAAATAAAATGTAATTTCGATCAAACATAGTAAACGCATTCTCCGCAGGCTAGAAACATTGATTTCATCAATTATACTAGGAATTTTCATATACTGATGTTTCAAGAGACTTGGGCTAGGATGCCTTTAGAGCTTCCCTCCGAGTTTGAGAAAATTTGAGAAAATTCTTCTTCCCTTCCAGCGATTTCATATCGTGCTAAGGGTCATCCATATGGGGGGTTGGCTTGCCTGATTAGGAAGAAGTGCAATTAGTGGGTACAGGAGGTTATAAAGTGCTCCCCGTTTGCATTGGGAATAGTGCTGAAATATATTTATATTTTCACCCCCTGGAACTCCAGGTATTAGGACTCCCAGGCGTGGGCCAAACTTGAATCTTTGCTGGAAGGCACTTTAATCCAAATCCTAGAATGTTCTCTTGTTTTGCTTGGCGATTTTAATGGCAGACTTGGTAGGAGTGATGAAGCTCTGTTTCCTTACTGTGAATCTTCCGACTCCCTTGTCCTGCCCTCATTAAACACTAGACAATCAAAAGATGCTACACTTAATGCCTCAGGTATTAGGCTGGCAAATCTGGTTGTGGATCTCAATCTCCACATACTCAATGGTTCCTGTCTAAATGACATGGAAGGGGAATTTACTTATCTTGGTCCCAATGGCTCCAGTGTAGTGGACTATGCTGTGGTCTCCAGTAGAGCACTGACACTGTTGAGAGATTTCTCAGTGGGTGGGCCACAGTGTAGTGACCATTTTACACTTAATGTCGTTTTTAAGTCTCCTGGAGAGGTTCCCTTACTTGAACTAAATAAACTCCCTGATATCCCTGGTGCCCATTCAGAAAAATACTGCCCTGCTAGGTGGAGCAAGGTTTTTCCTAACACCATTGAGGTGCGTTTAGATGGGGATGATATTAGGGCATTGAGAGAGGATATTCAGGAGTGTGGACAGGACTCTGAGGTTATTGAGGCCTTTGACCAACTGAGTGGTCAATTTCATCAGTTTTTTAATGCCATTTGCCTCTTCTAGCAAGCAGTCTGGCCAAAAATCAATCAACAAAGCCAGGCTTGGTATGATGGTGATTGTCGTAAGGCCAGAAGCAATATTCTTGCTATTTACAGAACCTATCGACGGGGTCATTTATCCTGTCTGCTAGTCTGTTACTTTCAAGCTAAAAAAAGAACATAAGGAGCTTATTAAACTTAAAAAAAACCACAATTATTTTGCTTATATATGGAATTTGCTGCTTGAGGCTGCTAGGACAAGTGATGCCAGGCAATTCTGGAGATTGGTTAATATAGGAATTAATGGGGGTAAGGCCAGGGTTACCTCTGAGATACCCTCCTATGTTGGACTGGAGCATTTTAGGGAATTATACATGGAGTTGGACTCCATTGATGTCTCTGGTAATGATAGGATTAACTTGGCTGTATTGCCTGTGTGGCCTCCAGCTACTGGTGCTGAAGTAGCCATTTTGATTAATTCATTTAAAAGTAATAAGGCTCATGGGTGGGACTTAATTCCAATTGAATTTCTTAAGTTATATAAAGAGTGGCTGGTCCCTTTGCTTTCGGCATTGTTCTCCTCTATTAATAGTTCTGGTTGCATGCCTTCCACTTGGAGACTGGCAATAGTGATTCCTATTTATAAAAAAGGCCCTCGTTTTATTCCATCTAATTACAGGCCCATC
>QEPC01009034.1:451020-463505 GCA_003113815.1 Sphenodon punctatus | reverse complement strand
CCCCACTAGGACGTCCCCCTCCCCCTACTAGTGCAGGAACCGAAAAAACCACATAATCGGAAAGCTCAGAGGGGAGATCTATAGATGTTGTGGCCCATGTTTCCTGGCATACTAGGATGTGAAAACCTCTTATGAAATGGAGGACCTCAACATTCTGGATCTGCGTTGCCCATCCAGCCATGTTCCACGACCCTATCTTCCAGTAGTCATCCCCTGAGGACTTATATCAGGTTGAACCTTCCGATAACTCCTTATCTACCGGCTCCTGCCCTATAGCTAATAGAGAATTCCGAATTTCCTGCTGATGATTACGTAGAGGGCAAAACCCCTCGGTCACCACTGCCTGTGTGATAATTGATACTGATGGCAGGGATTGCTGTATATCCATCAGTAATGAGCTATCCAACGGGGGAGACTCTAACGGTGGTATAGAATTTAATGATTTCTCATTCTGCTCAGGGCGGGTTTCAACCGGCAATGTTTCCATAACCGCAACCTGCGGGATAGACCCCTGTGCTATCCCCATCAGGCGTTCGTTTATTGGGATACGAGCAGAAATTTGGGAGGAAGCAATACCCTCCATACCATCATTTGAGCCTGGCTGGGGGGCACCTTGCCCTCTATGCAATGGAGAAAACTGCCTCGTAGTGATTTTTCCATTTGTCTCAGATGGGGGATTACATTTGGGTGGGGCATCCCTCAATACTTCCCGCACATAAATCCCCCATGATGCGAATAGATCGCTCGTTTCAAAGACTCTAGAGGCCACTCCCATATCCCTAAAATGAACCACCAATCGCTGAACTCTTGGATAGGCCGGTAGAATCTGAACATGCCTGGTAGCCTCGGCTGGGATGTAACCCATAATGGAACAAAGGTGCCTATGTATGGCCCTCCTAGAACCCCATCGAGGAAAACCACCGTTAGGGAGTGGGAGCACTCTAAAAGATACTGCTCCCCACATCGGGCTAAGGAATGGAATCATCTCAGCAGTGGGTCTACTTCCCTGATTACCACCTTTGTTGTCTTTAGGAGGCTTTTCTGTTGCCCCATCATTATCATTAATACCCTCCTTGATTTGATTTACAGACTCACAAGAGGGGTAACTGCCTAGTTGACCCCTCCCCCAAAGGGATTTTACGCGAAGCAATAAAATCAATAACAATAGCCATCTGTTTTTGCTGCTCTAGGGAATATTTAGCCAATTCATCTAATCTAACTAACAGTTTCTTCAATAAATCCCCAATTAGTAAACATTGATCCCCAAGAGGTCCCCAAACAAAGGATGGACTGGGGTCGGTAGTGCTTCCGCAGAAGCCAACCTAGAGTCATCTACTGCTTTAACAACAGCGCCCAACAGAGTCAATAAAGAGCTAGAAGAAAATGATACATTTTTCTGCGAGTCACAAACTGGCAAGGAGATTTTCAGTGAAGAAACTCCGATCGAAGCCTCAAGGGTGCCTTGATTGTCTGGTGGTACCGAGAGGAAACTGTCCAATTTCTGCTGTTTTGCTTGATTTTGACTCACAGACAACAACCCCTGCTGATGTCGTCTTTTCTTGGACATCTCGGCAGACCCCACAGGCGACTCAGCTACTAATCCGTTCTACAGCAACTCCTGAGCCAAAAATAAAAGGGGGGGGCCCCGCTGCCCCCTAAGGCCGTGCGCACAAGGGCGCGCCCTTGCGCGCGCAGCCCTTAGGCGCGACGCCCGCCGGCGCACGCCTAACAGCGCTCGCGTCAGGCTCTGTTCCTCCCCTTATAGCCCCCAAGGCAGCATCGCCAGGTGCTTCCAATCCCTTTTGCAGGCAGCTCACACCAAAGTCAAAAGGCTTCTCTGGTCAAAATGCCCTCTCGGCAAATTCTAGGGACCTAGCAATAAAGTAGCAGGGGTGAGCAGCTGACCCAGCAACAAAGTGATCTCCGGCCGATCTCCCACCTCACTCCATAACAAACGTTTATATAGCACCAGCCATGGACCTGGAGCTGTACAGAACATAGAAATAGACGCGGTCCCTGCCTGTGACTTACAATCTAAAAGACAAGGGGGGGGGGAGACAGGGCGAGGGGACAGTGGGAGAGACAGGGGAGAAGACAAACAAACATTCAGGCGGATGCGAAGTCTCAGGTGCATGTGCTTGGCTTGGTTACAATCAGGTTGGCTGCAGCAGTCTGCAGAGGAGGGCAGACAGTAAGTATGAGGGAACAACTAGCAGGCATTGGGAAAGGCGGCAAGGAAAAAGTGGGTCTTGAGGAGGGATTTGAAGGAGCGGAGGGAGGGGGAAAGGCGGATGTGGGGAGGGAGGGAGTTCCAGGCATGGGGGGCAGCGAGGGAGAAGGGGCGAAGGCGGTTAGGTGAGCAGGAGAAATGAGGGAGAGTGAGGGAGGGGACAGAGGAAGAGCGGAGAGCACATGCAGGAGTGTGTAGGGAGATTAGGTCCGAGAGGTAAGGGGGAGCTTGGTTGTGGAGTGTTTTGAACGTGAATACCAGGAGTTTAAACAGGATCAGACAGTATTGTGAGATTTACAGCATGCACAGGAAGGAAAGACATGGAGGAAGGTGGTGACATTTTTACAGTGTAACCCAACAATAGTATTGAATTAAGTTTTATTGTGCAGCCAAAGGCCATTACAATTAAAATAACTTAACATTCAACAAAACATAACATAAAAACCCATTACAAAAAGAATAAACCTCATTTGCTATCAATTAAAACAGACTTCTCCCGATTTCTGAGATTCCACGAGAAAGTGTATCTTAATAATCATAGCCAGGAATTTTGCCACCATTTGGATATTATGAGGAAATCGGCCATTCAAGAATAGCTGTAAATAAAATTCAGTTGCCCTGCTTAGACGTTTACTAGTAATAGGAGAAATTAGTTGAAACCGTTCATTTGCATAAAGCTCACAGAACAATACGTGGGCAACTGATTTTATCAACCGCTTACCACATGAACAAAATCGATCTGAGTACGGTGTCCCATTAAATCTCCCTCAAGCACAGCAGAAGGGAAGGAATCAAACCTTGCCCAGGCAAAAGCTTTCGATAAATTTAGTCCCAATAGATTATCTAAGTAATGCATAGCCATAGGCAGAGGGTTCATAATTAAAAAAATAATGGGCAGTTGTAGGAGAGGAACTGATTATAGTTCTATCAACCTGACAGGCCATATCCAAAACACTGTGTCCGATTTCTTTTAGCCCTTTTAAAATTCCAGGGATTTCAGGAAAGGGGTTGAAAAGCCCATAGATTGAACTTTGAAATGTACCATAGAAAACCATGGACAGGGTTTATTATCCTGCAATACCAATGACGATTGGGGGGGATAAAGAAAACACCAGCCACAACCAATAGGAAATAATCACACACCACACTCTGGTCACAATAGGGGGGAACCCCACATTCTATATGCAGCACTACATTTGGTACGCATTGAGGGGCTAACAACAGAGCCCTAAGAAACTTAGTTTTGACCACTTCTAGTGCAACAGATTTATTAAGGGCCCATATCTGCACTCCATATAAGAGTTGGGAAAGACACTTTGCCCTAAATACCCTAAAGTGATCACGTTCCCACCCCTGGTCCTGAAGAAACTATTAACAGCAGAAGAGCACTTATTCACCATCACAACTGAGGTCTGAATTTGCATTGTCCAGTTACCAGAAGCCTGCAAGGTAATACCTAAGTACCGATAGGATTTAACCTATTCTATCTGAAGCCCGTCCATATACCATTCATGTGGAGATCTGCCTTTAGAAAAAATACCAAAACTTTAGCCTTTTCCTAATTGATTTTTAACAAATTTTGCTAAAAAAAAGTGGAGAAGGATTCTAATTGCCTTCGCAGGCCCACCTGGGTTGAAGACAAAAGAACAGCATCGTCAGCACGCAAGAGACAAGCTACAGGTATATTTTACCAAGCAAAAGAGGATGGTTCGAAAGTACTGTTCTATGGTCCACCACATCGTTCCAATATAAACAACATGAGGGTCAAAATGCAGCCCTGCCTGACCCCCACAAAATGTAGCCCTGCCTGACCCCCACAAAAGTATTTACTGGGTTCAATAGATATCCCCTAGTATCTAATCTTACTCTTAACAATGTGTCTTTATATAATTCTCGCATTAATTATAAGAGCTGCCTGTCTATGGAAGTACTAGACAATTTCTGCCACAACCGGTTCCATGGGACTAAGTCAAAAGCATCAAACCTGCCTGCTCAGGACACAATATATTTTCCTGTTCAGTCCAATCCTCTAGTTTCGGAGATAAATGCTTGGCGTATAATTTGCTAACTACACTGAGTAAGCTAATGAGCATATCTCCCTTTTCATAGACAGGAACAACAACAGCCGATCCCTCCAACGATAGTATTACTTGTCCAAAGAGGCAAGTGTCATAATGTAGGGTAGTCAGTTGTTCAAATGCAGTAACTTTTACCTAATTAACTTCCAGAAATACTTTCACTTGTCTTTGCGGAAGTAAAAACAGCTTTAAAACCCGCTATTACCTGCATGCTTTGAAACGCTGTCAAATGGACAAGCAGGGCAATTTTCCAGTGTCAACAATGACAGGATGCATTTTAAGAGCCGAGAAGTGATGCTTTTATTTTAACAGGATTAGTGGAAAGAAGTTCCACAAACACTATATTTACTTTGAGACCTCCACTACCATGCATTCAACTTAATTCCTTATCCTGTCCTACCTCACTGTGGGGACTCCTGTTTTCCATTTGTTAGGTCAAAATATTAACCATGATTTACTGCACTTTTATTTTGCAGGGTATAACCCCCTCCCAACACAAATTCAGTACTCATCTCAGGAAAATTTTAAACTTAAAAAGGGATGGAACATCTCTTGGGAGGAATATTTGAGAATTATTTCCCCCACCCTCTGTTGCTATCTTGCTACGTTCCACACTGTAGTGTTCTTTGTTAGAACTACATTCAATGCCATGAAATACACAGACAGCCTCACCCACAAAAGCTTCCAATCTAAAAAACAGACAGAAATAAGATGAATTGTAAAATAAGGAGCTGGTTTGTTTTTGAAGCAGTATCTTGTCAGTTTTGTATCCTGATCAGTCCTTGGGAAGAAAGAAAACCATGGTAAACAAGTTGCCACATTTAACTGAGATATATGCTGTGAAAATATATTGAACAAACAAAAGAACCACATTGTTTGACTGCAACAGCGTTTACAAGCTTATTTTCACAGCTTGAGTTCATCTTTAAAATGTGGTCTATAATTGTTTTTGCTGCAATATTAAATAAGTAGTTCACAATGGTTAACAAGATGGCAATCTTCATGTTCAATCTTAAAAATGCAAAGCTGTTACATACTGGCTTTAACATATTCCTAATTTGCTTTCCTACTTCTACAAAAACCAACAAAGCAAAAAGCTTCTACTGACCAAAACATCACACCAAATTCCCCATTTCTGTTAGGAGTTTGTGAAATATCCATAGCACAGTCCTCATCTCAACAGTAGGACTGCTCCATGAACCTTTCCATTCTGATTTTATCACAAAGACCACCTCCACTCATGCTAACAATTGCATAAGATCCCTATGACAGTTGCAGGCATTTCGGTTGTGTTCATTTCCTACTATAATTTTTAGGAGTGCATCTATAACCCCCTGGTTCCTCTTCCACTGGAAGAGAGTATCAATACGTATGCCACAAAGGAGTCTAGAGAGCTGACTAACAGGGAAGAACTCTGGAAAGAAGTAATGAGAAAATGTCTATGGAATTCCCACATATATCCAAATAATGGTAGAGACCATTTCTGAGGTAGCAAGTGCCAAGGGCATTGGAGATTATTATTTTTTATAAGTTGCATACCTTATACAAATAAATGGATCTAATAGTATGCTCATATTAGACTGGTAAATTACTTTTAAACACCAGTGTTCCTACTGGCTTCTGCACTCAAACACGGATTCTTTACTTCTGTTTAGCCAAGGCATACATACAATTAGGATGGAATGCTTTTCTACAGGTATTAAGTAACTATCCTGGAGCAACTACCCAAATGAAGGATTCCACTAAAGGCTCCACCTTATCATGGAAAAGTAAGCTGGAATATCTGAAACACAGTACATTACTTAAGTTCAAGAGCACCAATTTGCATAGAGCAGTTCGTTTATTTGTGACAAGCCCAAGAACAGCCCAGTGAGAAGCAGTGCCTTTTGATCGGTGTTCACTTCTAGATCAACAGGTCTGTTATATAGTTTACAGGGCACAAAATTTGCAGGCACCTGGGAGCCATTGGGGCCCAGAAAACCAAGGCTGGTGACTGGTTTAGGGGTGTAGTGAGGGCAAGAACAAATATCAGGATGAAGCGCCCTTTGGTTGGGACCAGAGAAGGGGGTTGATGTCATTATGTGGTGGTGGCGGAGGGAATTAAGTTAAAGAGGTATGGTGAGAGCAGGAGGAGAACAGGGGAGGGGGGGGCCTCCTCCCTGGTGTTGGTACAGGAGGGGATGGGAAGGAATGTGTACAGGATAGGTAAAGTGGATGACTGGTTCTAAGATGTGGGGGGATGGGGGTCAGTTTACTAGTTGGATATTGTATTCTGTTATACTGCTGTATTCATGTGTGCACACGCTGAGATTTGTTAAGGGGGATTGGGGATGTTGGTTTTGTATTTATTGATATTATGGGATTGTTAGTTGAGAAGGTTTTCCCACTGTTCCCTGGTGAGAGCAGGGGTGTGTGGGTGGAATGAATGAGGCCCTCCTCTCGTCCCCTGGTGGCAGCAGGATGGGGGGGGAAGAGATAGCTTTTGGTACAGGATGGATTATTTTGTAAGATGTATAATTTTTGATTGCTTGGTTTGTACTAATTGATATGGGAGGTAATATTGATTGCTGGTGGGGCACTAGTGTAATGAAGTAAATGGGGCTTTATTATTAATGATGGATTATATTGGTCTGTATGTAGACCTATTTGTTATACTATGCATTATTTATGGTCTGATGCGGACCTTGTTGTGTTTCACTTGTTTGTAAGCCACCTTGAGCATCTTGTGAAGGAGAGTGCGGGATATAAATTAAAGGTTTAAAAAAAATAAAAAAAATTTTAATGAAGTCTGTGGGGGGCTCTCGGAGTTCAATCTGAAATTCCATGCCCTGATATTTTACACACATACATTTCAGCAAAGTCTATACCCCCAAAACAGATTTCCTCAGAGTTTTTAAAAAACCCAAACCCAAACAAACATGCAGTAGTATTTATTTTTGAGTTGGGAGGTAACTGGAAAGTAATAATGCCACAGAAAACTGACCCCATCTTTGAAAAACTGAAAAGATGGGCCACAGAGCCCCATTACTATCAAGTTGCTAGCTTCTTTTAACTACCGTTTTTCGATTTCCTTCTCAAGCAAGTCTCTGCCATGGATGTAGCTGCTCAGCAATTTTCTCAATTTAGCCATCCTAAAAAAAGAGTCACCGGAAGATAAAACCACTATTCAAATATACTTCCATCTTTGATATACTTCAGTTTAAGAGCTGTTCATTTTGTGCACGTTATTGGTCAGACTCAGAGAAACTAGACACCCTTCCTCTCAGCCAAGCCTAGATGCAGCTTCTTACCAGCACAGTCTGAAACTACATTATCTCAATATTCCCCAGTCAGAAAAGGGGAAAGCAGCTGTTGGGACATCTGTCCAAGTGACCAGCTGCCTATACTGGAGCAGAGCTAAATATGCGTTCTTCAAATGTTTGTAAACTTAAGCCAGGACACTCCTCATACAGTCCTAAACCTTATATGTATTTCTTAAATATTTAGTTCTACTTCACAGATATTACACTCCCAAACACTGAAGGATTTATATGGGTGTTTAGCTTTACTTCCCTGCACAACCCCAGTTTCAATCAGGTTATAAAAGACTACCCACAGAATCCCCCACATGAGTCTAGGACAGGATCAGAGCTTAATCTGCAAGATCTCCACATTTCTAAACAGATACTTTGCAGGACACCACAGCTATCAAATACAGGTGATAGAAACAGTGGAGTACACAACGTTCCATTCTAGTATTGGGAATACAGAATTATGTCTGCTTCCTTTTATCTCGAGCATTAGGCAATTGGAGTGGAAAGTACCTAAACTGATAGTCAAAACGTTGTGGATTTAAGATCATAGGATGGTCTGCATAAAAGGTGTATATATCCCATTGTTAGTCTGAAAAGTAAAAATGTAGTGGTGAAGAAAGCTTTTGCATCAATGCTGCAATTCCAAGCACATCTTATGTCCCAAATGATTTAACTTGACTTGCTACCTTGATATAAATAAATCCCTATCCATCTTGTGTCTTTACTACAATTTTATTTCAGTAATTAAGGTGAAAGCACATCTTCAAATTGGCTACTCCAAGACTACAAGGAAACTATTTCCTTAATAGAGACAAGGAGAAAGCTGCATCAGTTTAAACTGAATGTAACACAATTGAGTTAGAAAGCTTCCACACAGATCTAAACCCTTTGTTCAGTTGAATCAAATGGGAGCAAGTTTATTGTAAATCACTCCATCCAAAAGATTAGTGTCCACAAAAACATTAGAACCAGCTTAAGAAAACTGGCCTGAAAGCTATCCTTCCATTAAACTGACAAACCGGTTTGAACTTGGGCCCTGAGAGTACAGACATCCAAATTCAGATCTGTACCATCTTACTGACTCTTGACAGGAGGGCAGAATTTCTCCTTTGGTAACCAGAAGCAGTCAGAAAGTGATGAAAATCACAAAAGACAATCACAAAATTGTCGCCTTCTGCCAGTTCTATTTGGTGCGGAGGCTGTGGCCGTACATTTCCAGGCCCGACCTGGTCACCCTAATTCATGCCTTCATCACCTCGAGGCTAGACTACTGTAACGCGCTCTACATGGGGCTTCCCTGGACGCTGGTTCGGAGGCTGCAGCTAGTGCAGAATGCAGCTGCCCGTCTCCATAGGCATGGGTCGACGGGAGCACATTACGCCCATGCTCCGCATTCTGCACTGGCTGCCTATAGTGTACCGAGCCAGATTCAAGATGTTGGTGTTGGCCTATAAAGCCCTACACAGTCTGGGCCCCTCATATCTTAGGGACCACCTCGCCCTCCGTGCCCCAGAATGACCCCTTCGGTCTGCCGGGGACGCCTTCCTGGAGGTCCCTCATGTAAAACGGGGGGCCACAATGGAGAGGGCTTTCTCGGTGGCCGTGCCGCAACTCTGGAACTCCCTTCCAGAGGAAGGCCGTCTGACCCCAGGTCTGTTGGCTTTTCGCCGAGCCTGTAAGACCTGGCTGTTCGCCCAGGCCTTCGGATGGGATGATGAGGGGGGGGGGGGGGGGANCCTAAATGTGAGAGAAACTCAGGGTGATGCCAAGCTGAAGTGCTATCCCCCTTAGCCTCTCCAGGTACTCTTCAGAGGAGGCCATAGTGGGGGTGAAGCACTGCAGCTGCCACTTCTTGGGTTGGCGGGGAGGGCTATTCACATGAACAACCCTCTCCGGTAAACCAGGTGTGGGGGCTGCTGTCACAGGTCCAGCCACACCCTGGGTCAGCCCAAGTAGCTGTCTACAAAGGACATAACACCTGGACCAATGCTGCTCGGCAGGATCAGGCCCCAGGAAGAGCTGCTGCCATACAGCTGATGGGGGCGCAGTTTGGTGTGTACATTCAGCCTGCCAAACAGCTGGTGTGGGGTGCTGTGCCCATCAACTGTTTAGCATCCCAGACGAATGCACCAAACAGCTGATGGGAGCAGCCACCAGGAGTGCCTCCCCCTCCCCATCAGATATTTAACAGGGCTGGGTGAATGTGCTCTACAGGCCCCCCTCCCCCATCAGCTGTTTGGCTGGGCTGGGAGAGCACACTCACCTCACTTCAGGGCTGGGTTTGGGCACAAAACAGACATGCGGGCCCATTAGCCCAGATGGGCAGGCATTGGTCTGCCTCTCCAAGCTTCCCCGGAGGACGTGTCCCATAGCATCTGGCTGCCCACCCCGAGGTGTACATGGGCCAGCAACTGGCAGCAATGGAATTAATGTGCAGGTGACTCCCAAGCCAACACGAACTACTGTCACGTCTGTTTCTACCCTCTGTACTATAGCACGGACGTAAGTCCTATTCACTTGGACTCAAAAGTACTGCTAAGGGGAGTGGGAAAATATGATCAAAATGTGATAGCTAAATTCACCACCTGACAGAAAATGAGGATTTTCAGATTCTGCTTTTATTCACAATATGACATTTTAATCTGAAGAAGCCTTCCCCAAAGGAAAAAAAACAAAACACAAATCAACCCTCTTGTAGAAATACACAAAATCACGTATTCCTCAAGTGAACAGGATTAAAACATGATCTACATTATGACCATAGTAATTATGTGTTAGTACATTTTTATATGGACTTTTTTTTTTTTTTTTTTAGCTGTACTGAGCTCTAAGTAGGCGGCCGACTAACCCCATCAGGAAGGCCACCACATGGTTCAAGCGCATGCAGTTTCCAGTTGTTCATGGTGTAACACACAGCTCTGATCAAGGATACAAGTGCAGCTAGCACTTTGTTTAAAGAGAAGCTAAATCTGAAGTTTCAACCATGTGTCTTGACTAGGTCCTTTTTTTTTTTAAGCAACAAATGGTGCGAGTTATCTTCTCAACAGCCTTCACACTTGGTCAACTGCCACTGAATGCGAGTGACAGTACCATTTGTTTCTGATCATGCATCACTATGTTGATATTATTATGAGTGATTTATTCAATGGACTTAGCAACAAGGAGGAAGCAAAATTCTAGTTCAAAGCAAACTCAATTTTTACTTCTGGCAAAGTAACATTTTGTTCCATAGGGGAGATCAATGACAAATGGAATGCAACACTAAAATTTTTACAAGACACGAAGGGTTGTGATGCAATAGCCTCATCCTGTCATTTCCTAAAATAATTGGGAGAGGCTGCTTTAGCAACACCAGTGGCAGAACCTATTCTGGAGAATCTGGGACTTGTTTTCCTGTGGCAACAGTAGCAGAAGACATTGTAATTTAACTAGGGTCCAAAGATGTTCCTTATTGTTTAACCTTGCTTAGACCAGGCTTAAATATCAAAATGCTAAACACACTACAGCCTGCTTATATTACAAAGTAACACATTCCTCTTTTCCTCCAGCGAATTATAGATCCCAATTCTTAGTGTAGATGTGACCCTACATGAATTGATGCAATCTAGCAATCAGAGCAGGGAGGAAGACATCGAGTTCTGTTCGCAGCTCTGCCACTAGTTGTGAGCAGCGCCAGGAAAGTAAACATTGGTGCCAGTTTATCTACTTCTGATGGTGTAAAACAACGGCCTTACAGGAGCAGAACATAATTTGCATTTATAAAGCAGTTTCAGTTCCTTAGATTAAAATTCCAAAAAGGTATATTACAATCCAATCTATTTTTTACTCAATAACAAATCAATATCCTTATCTCCCACCTCATTCCAACAGATGCTGCTCAATTTTATTTGGATCCAGCTATGCAAGATTTAGAAATGTGCCTTGTGGTTGCTAGTCCCAAATGCTCAGAAAAATAAAGCCACCAAGAGCCCAGAAGAAAAACCCACCACCACCACCGGTTCTTTTGTTTGGCAAGTGAAATATGAAGTTCCAATTCCTGTTAAAGTACAGGAGTATAGATTATAAGTTATCAGCTATGGTTTAGGAGAGATCATGCCCAATTTGTATGCAAAGATTGTTATGAAACATCTATGGCATCCTTTCAATTAAAAGCATATTAAACTTTGATTATTTTATTATGTTGAGAGAAATAATTTTTTTATATAGCTCCAGCACTGACCGGTCATAATTGGCATACAGGTCCTTGCACTAAGGGGCTTACAATCTATGAATGGACAAGGGAGAAGAAAACACAGAGAGAGATGGGGAAGCATTCATGAAGCAGAGATGTTCCAGATGCGTATGCTTAGCTTAGTTAGAATAGGAGGACGGGGATAGGGGTGAGACGAGAGCAAGTGTTCCCATTCCGCAAGGAAATACAGACCTTTTGGGAGCACTTGTGTTTATTGGTACTTCGCCAGTCTCCTCCAATGATTCCATGCTTCTGCCATTGTCCATATTTGTGCCTGTGTTTTCTTTTTTGTCCTTTACTGTCAATTTCATCACTTCCTGGCATTTTTCATCATTTTTGTTACTTTCTGGCACTTTCTGGCATTTTTTGTCATTTTCATCACTTTCATGGACTTCTGACAGCGTTACAGCACTTCAACACAGATGTGCACAGGGTGCACATAGGGCTTGGAACTGGACCCATAGCAGCTGTGTTAAACTCGTAAAAAACAATAAATGGAGAAAATGGCAGAAAAGCCAGTAAGTTTCCACATCACGTGAAGCTTACTTATTAAATGGGTAATTTCAGACGATACGCGGGCCGTTGGCCCCGTACCGGCACCAACGGCTTCGTTCCCCGCCGGGGTCACCCCGTAACGGCACAACAGACGTGCC
>QEPC01009034.1:433572-447806 GCA_003113815.1 Sphenodon punctatus | reverse complement strand
GGAGGTGATGATAAATGCATTTCTGTCTCTGAGGTAGGATGTGCAAGTCTATAATCAGATCCAGCGAGAACTTTACTTTGGAAGGTCCGAACAAGATATACAATTCAGAATACAGCCACCGGTTTCCACCGGCAACCGCCTAAACACACAAAGGCTACTTTTATTTTGACCCCCCCGCCGGCAGCAGAAGTTCCCTTTTAGTAAGGGCCAACAAGGGGAAGCAGCAGCTACTCTGCTTACCTGCAGGATCTTCTCTAGCCCTTCCTGGCCGAGACAGGGAAACTCCTTGAGGAGCTGGGTTTTCTTGAGTTTGTAGCTCTCGGTCGCTGATCGCCAATAAGGCTCCTCCAGGACTTCAAAAATAGCTGCCCCAATGGACAGATAGAAGATGATGGCAGAAGTCAGCAAGGGCCCCCTGTCGACCATGTTGTCTGCGGGGGACGCTCTGCGAAAGCGAGAAGGGAAGCTGGAAACGTGTGCTAGGGAGGAGCGAGCAGGAGAACTAAGCGCCCTCTGGAGAGTGACAGGCTCACTTTTCCTTTCCTTCTCCTGATCGATCTCGCTCCCTCCTTTCTTTCTTTCTTTCTTTTCCTCTTCCCCCAACCCCTCTCTCTTTCCTCCTCGTTCTCCTCCCACTGCCGTCTCCTTCCCTCTTATACCCCCTGGCAGCCCTGCTCGCCCCCTCCCCCTCTTTCACTCAGCAGCTGTTTGAATTTGGTGCCCTTCTGCTCCTCCCCTCTCCCCCCACCCCCCAAGCAACGCATGAGGAAAGTTCACCGGCTGGGCTGGGCAGCCCAAGTTTCCGTCCTGCCTGAGTCTGCGATCAAAGGGGGGACGGTGAAACCAACCCTGCAGCCGCTCAGGCGCTTTGTGCCCGCTCCATGCCGCGCGGCTGCCTCTCCCGTGCCCGACGCGCTCTCCCCCCAGCTCAGCAGCCTCTCCTCGCCGCCAACAGAGCCCGCCGCGCTGCCCTCTCCTCAGCACAGCGGCCCCTGTCTGAGAGACCAGAGCTACACCGACGCGGGAAGGAGAAGCCACCGCCACTGCCGCCTGGGCGTGGTGAGGTGGGAGCGGCAAGAGAGGTTGACCCGGGTGAATCAGCGTAATGAGGGTGCCAGTGTCCCGGCAAACAAGGCTGCCCCTGTCGATTAAGGGGGTCACCACCTTTTTTTAACCTCAGGATTCCAGATTTGTCGAAATTGGGGTCTCGCGCTCCCTTGGGGGGGAGAAATATATTTTAAAATACACCCGGAGGAGGGTGAGAAAACGTACGTTTTAAAACTTATTAGCCCAGATTGATATTCTGAGGTGAAAACCTGGCCCTGATGAAGTTATTGGCAAAGCTTCCAATGACTTCAGTGGGGTCAGGATTTCATGCATCAGTTCTAACGTCCGCAACAAGCTGAAACCTATGGGGGGAGATCAGAGTTTTCGTTTACTAGCCAGCATGGATTAAAGCTCCAACAACCCTGACTTCACTACAATTTTAATATGGCTTAGTTTAATACTGGCTTAAATATATGTTTGCCTAATGTAGACAAAGGTTTGCATGTGTATATGGGGACTGGACCACACATTACTAATAATGGGGTGGAAGGTCTAACCCTACCTTCTCATCTGCAGCATGTAACTTGCCTTTTTCTCTAGGGGAAGGTCATTTGGGGATAATAATAAAAATCCATCATATAAACGTTTTTTTTTAAAAATCCCTAACAAACATAGCTGTGGTTTCAAAGAAAATACAGTAAAAACAAATTTAGGAAGTGATCCCCTGGCTGTTGAATGCTGGCACTAGAATTGCACACAGACTACTAATTGGGGTTTGGGGACACACACACATTGCTTTCCTTTCACCCATTTCTTTATATGTGTGTTGTGTGCTTGTATTGTAAGGTCTTCAGGGCAGGGACCATGTCCCCATCAGTTTGGGTGTGGTACTAAGAACATATTGTACGCTTGATGGATAACATTCAGGCAATGTGTGTGACTGAAACCCATGCCAGTGATTTTCCATAAGACATATTAAAACACTCCCTTGTTCAGCTTGAGGTGGCAAAGCTTGTGCTGTCCATAAACTCCTTTGAAAGAATTTGAGTGGCACCTAGCAGGTGGATCCCCTGTGTGCAAGACAGCAGCAAAAAGACAAGAAAGCAATGAGTCACTGTCATAGGCAGTCTATGCATGCCAGCTACTTAACCCTTATAAAGTTTTTTATAGGAGAGTTTAAGGAGAAATATTAATGAAAAAAAAGAAGTTGCTTTCAGCACAATCCTCTGGTGAGATAACACATGCAGTGAGACTTGCATCCATCACGCTAACCAATAGCATGGGTCCCTATGGAAGATTGTGCACTTTGTATTTACAGGGGAAGGCAAAATGAACATGTTAGTCTACATTTTTAATGGGCTGGCCTCGCTGGCAAAAAGAGGTGATGGCAATAGCATGGTAGTATATTCAAGGAGGTGTGAGTACTAGTAGGCAGGGACTGCATGTAGTCAGTGGTGCGATGGAGAAGTGGGAGCCAGTGGAAGAATGCAAAGAGAGGGATGAGCCATTCTTTTGAATTAATATAAGTAGTGCAAACACAATTTATATTTACCCCACCTTTCCCTTTTTTAAAGAGTTGATTATGTGGAGGTGATATGTCTTGAAACAGCTGGACTGAAATGAGAGGATGAGAGGGACAGAGAGAGAGAGAAGTGGAAGGGAAGGAAGGATGAGAAAGAAGTTGAGAGAGGCAAAAAAGAAAAAGTGAAATAAGAATATTTGAAAGTAATAAGGACCAAAATATAAAGAGCATTTGAGGGGAAGCAAACTAGCTTAGCTGCCTGTGTCAAAAGCAACTAGCTTTATATAATACAGAATGACATCAAACATGTACATTTGTGTGACTTTACACATGTTGTGCCCTAGATTGATAGCCACCTTGACAATGCTTACATTCATCAATGGGAATGGCAACCTACAGTATGTGTCCGTCTTTCTAGCTTCCCAAGAAAGAACTTTGCAAGCTTTGCTAAAGAAGCCACAATGAATGTAATTTTATAAAAGTGTGAATTGCTCAATATCTTTATTTTCTTATGAGAGTCCCCAGTTATGTGCATCAAAAATAACATCAGAAGAAAGGCACTTTCAGTGAAATTGAAATGCAGTGAATTTATAATTGCTTAGAGGAAAAACGTTATACATTACCTGATTACTCCCTGCAACTCTGCCTATCTGCAGAAACGCCTCACCTTCCAGGTCCTGGAGCAGCCCCTGCGGACCACTGGGAGTGCCCTCCTCAAAGTCCCCCGGGTGGCAACAATGAGGGTTCTTGGTGGCTGCACCTTGGCTGTGGAACTCCCTCCCGGCGGAGGTCCATCTGGCCCCAGACCTCCTCTCTTTCTGAAGACAGTGTAAGACCTGGCTGTTCCGCTGGGATTTTGACAGGGGAGACAGGGCAGGGTGGGTTGTTTTTTAACTGCCTTGGAGTTCCATTGTTGTTTTTATATTTTTTATTTATTGTTATTTATATTGGAGTGATTTTTATTATATCTTTGTATAGGTTTTTAAATGTAAGCCTCTCCAAGCTGTGTGGCAGGAGGGGGCAGCAAATAAATTTAGTGAAATTAAATAAATAAATAAATTAACTCATGGCCGCCTGATGTCTTTTTGGGGTCAAGAGCTTTGTAGAATTGAGAAAAGCATTAAATATTTATAGAGATGAGAATGTCCACAGCTCCTGAACATGACACTGTTTTTCAAAAGAGACGAAGTAGCACAGTGATATCTTTTATTGGACCAGGGTCCGAAAGCTTGCATACCTCCACCCACTGCTTTGTCTCTAATGCCTATATTTGGGACCAACACAGCAACCATACTTTCTCTACACTATTTTTCAATGCAGATAGGAGCTAATGAACTTCACTTAAAAACACTTACTGAGAATATGATCGAGATTTGGTGAAGCCTGCCTGTTTTCCACTAGACGTATCCTACATCAGCAAGATTGAGTCAGATGACATTTTAAAAACATTGACGAAACATATGTAAAAGCATTTTTCTACATATTGAAATGTTACAGTGCATACCATACTGTGTCAGGTTGTTTCCATGTTTTCTTTGGGTTCTGAAGAGTTTATCAAGATTAGTAACAGCGCAAGAGAAAATATTTAACTATAGGCCAGTGGGAAACAAATCTCACCAAGAACAAAAGTGATCTTATGAGTCTGTCAACAAGTTCCTTTTTGGAAATTTCACTTCAAATTCTTCTTGTCTTCTGCAGAACAAATTACAAGGCATATTTTCATGTAGCAAGAAAGGATTTCTCTTAAGTCATGGATAGTTTTATTTGACACTCATAGGGCTCTGATTTTCCTTAAGCGGTTTTCCATAGCTGGCACCTCTCTTTATGCTTCCTGATTTAAAATGCCTCTCTTGACCTCATAAAAGATCCTGTCTTCTTTTATCCTCAGCTCCTTTCTACTCCCTGCCTCTCTCTGATTAAACAGTACCCCTATTGTTCACCCTCAGTACCTGTCACATGAGCCCCACAGCTTTTACTGTTAATTGAATTAATGAAAAGGCTGGGATGGTTCACTTAAATGCTTTAAAAGAAGGAAAAAAAATAAATCATTTTTTAAAAATCCGTGGATGAAATAGCAGATAGCATTGTTGTGAGCAATGCCACAGATATCAATCATTTGCACTACTTGCATAGGTCATCATTGTTTCAGGCTGTCCAGTCCAGAAGGGAAATCTCTTTCAGCCAAGCTATACGTCTAAGACACATTTGCTGTACAGATGTTTCCTAGAACAACCCTGAAATGAAATAATAAAGAAAGAAAGAAAATAATTTAGATTGAGCAAATGAAAACACTTTATTTTTTATTTTTTATTTATTTAAAACTATATCCCTCCCCTCCTGCCCAAAGGCAGCTCGGGGCAGCGAACACATGAGGAAGAGAAAAAAAATTCAACAATAAAACATTTAAAAATAAATCTACAAATTTTAAAACAAATCATAAAATCTCACCCTCCCTCCCAAACCCCACCTCCCCTCTTACCACCACCACCCAAACTCGCCAAAGGCCTGGCGGAACAGCCAGGTCTTACACAAACAGCAAAATGACAGGAGGGTGAGGGCCAACCGAGCCTCCTCCGGGAGTAAATTCCACAGCACAGGGGCAGCCACTGAAAAAGATCTCACATCAGTGGCCACCTGTCTCGACCGGGGAACCTCCAAAAAGGCCCCCATGGACAATCTCAGGGGTCACACGGGCACATGGGGAGTGAGCCGATCCCGCAGATAGGCAGGACCCAGGCCGTGAAGGGCTTTGAAGGTCAAAGCCAGCCCCTTGAACCTAGCCCGGTGCTTTATAGGCAGCCAGTGCAGAGCCCAGAGCACAGGTGTCATGCGCTCCCTGTGGTCCACCCCAGTAAAGAGACGGGCTGCGGCATTCTGCACCAGCTGCAGCCTCCAGAACAGCTTCTCGGGCAGCCCCACGCAGAGCGCATTGCATTAATCCAGCCTCGAGGTGATGAAGGCATGGCGAGGTGATGAAGGCATGACAGTGGCGAGGTCAGAGTCTGAGAGAGACAGCCGAAGCCACCAGACAAGATGTAACTGCCAAAATTCACTCCCCGCCATGGCCACAACCTGAGATTCCAGGCTGAGCTGTGAATCGAGGAGCACACCCAGACTCCGTACCTGCAAGACCATGGGAGGGCAAACCCCCCTCCCCCCCCCCACAAGAGGAGATTCAACCACTCCCAGGGCCCCCAGGCCCTCACCCACCAACATCACCTCCGTCTTGTCAGGATTCAGCTGCAGATGGCTCAACCTCATACAAGCCCCCACAGCCGACAGGCACTGGGAAAATAAAGAGACTGCATGGCCTGGGTCGATGGAAAAAGAGAGGTAGAGCTGAGTGTCATCAGCATACTGATGACACTGCATGCCCTGAAACCCTCTCACGATCTCCCCTAACGGCTGCATATAGATGTTAAACAAGAGGGGGGACAGAATGGCACCCTGCGGGACTCCACACGTGAGGTCCCGGGGGGAAGACGTACACTCCCCCAAGACCACCCGGTGAGTTCTCCCGGCCAGGAATGAACGAAACCAGTCCAAGACCGTTCCGCCAATTCCAGCACGGTCCCGCAGGCGAGTCACCAACACCTCATGATCGACTGTGTCGAATGCAGCCGAAAGGTCTAGCAGGACCAGTAAGGTCTGACGACCCTGGTCCAACGCCAGACGGAGATCGTCAACCAAGGCCACCAATGCCGTCTCCGTACCATACCCAGGCCGAAACCCAGACTGGGAGGGATCAAGGAAACCGATGTGGTCCAGATGCTCCTGGAGCTGTCGTGCCACAGCCCGTTCAATAATCTTCCCTAAAAAGGGAAGATTAGAGACCGGCCGATAACTGGCAGGAGCATCAGCGTCAAGAGATGGTTTCTTGAGCAGGGGTCTAACCACAGCCTCTTTTAGGCAGTCAGGCACCCTGCCCTCCCGAAGGGAGGCACCAACCACCCCAGCCAACAACGGCCGTAACGTCTCCTGGCTGGCTTTCACCAGCCAGGACGGGCATGGATCTTGCTCACAAGTAGTGGCACGAACAGATCCCAACAAGGAATCCACATCGGCAGGCGACACCATCTGAAACCGATCCCACAAAACAGGACAGGACGGGGCATCCATAGCCCCAAGATGATCCTCTGCAATAACTGTGGTGCCGAAATCGTGGCGGATGCGAGCGATCTTATCTACAAAGTACTCGATAAACCGGTCACAGCGGTCACTGGATTGCTCCAGGTCCAGGCGGAGACAGGCAGGACTGACCAAGCCTTTCACCACCCGGAAAAGCTCCGCTGGACGTGACTTTGCAGATGCAATAAGAGCAGCAAAGAACTGCTTCTTTGCTGCCTGCACCGCCACAGCATAAGCCTTTAAACTGCTCTTATGCTGCGATCGATCATACTGGTCGCGAGTCCGGCGCCACCGTCGCTCTAACCGCCTGCTCTCCCGCTTCAAACACCGCAGACCCTCAGTAAACCAAGGAGACCTGCGGGAGACTCGAGAGGGCAGCGGACGCCTGGGAGCCACCCTGTCTATGGTCTCGGCCAACAAGGTGTTCCAGAAGGCTACGAGATCATCGACAGAGCGGGTGTCAAGGTCCAGGGGAAACTCCCCCAGAGCATTCCGGAACCGATCCGGTTCCATAAGTCTCCGGGGGCGGACCGATCTAATAGGTCCTGCACCCTGCCGGGGGCTATCGTGCGCCAGGATGCACGTCTTAAGGAGGTAATGGTCAGACCATGACAAAGGCTCTACAGCCTTAACTCCTACTAACTGACCCCCCGCCTCAAGGCCGGTGCAGAAAACCAAATCCAGTGTATGTCCCTCCTCATGTGTGGGGCCACAGATGATTTGGGACAGGCCCATGGTTGTCATGGAGGCCATGACAAAGGAAATCTGTTGTACAGTGGCAAATGCTGCAGATATAATTGACTATGATCTGTGAAAGACACAATTTAGATTCAGATTTATCTCCCCTCCCCCTCAACGCTGAGCAACCACATCTGGATTAAAAGTCCTTATTTGTCCCTTATATGTTGCCTTCATACCTGAGATCCTACTGATCTTGCTTTAGGTGATTCCAATCAAGTCTGCACCACTTATTCTTCTTTATGCAGGTTGGAACTGTACAGATTTGCTGCTCATCTTCCATTGTAAATCTTGATTTAGTTAGTTGTGTATATGTGGACAGGTGTGGAGTTGTATTTTCCCAATACTTGACAAATAACCCAACACTTCACAAATAACTTCCCCCTGAGGGAATCTAAATATCTCAGTGTTTTTATTCTGTGGGCATTGTTACTCTAGATGTATCCACAGCAGCAAACTAATCTCCAGAGGCGGAGAGTGTGATTATATTTCTCAGACTATTATGTGACTAGATCCTCTAAGCTCCATGCATTCTGTGCCTACTGAGGACTTGTTCAAATATGTCAACTTCAAGTGTATGGTATGTACCATGATATAGCTACCATGTAGTATCTTACGTTTTACAGCATCAGACATGATATTGGAATTCTGAATTCTTGAAGAGGATGACCTCTTATGAAATGTTACTGAAAAGTAGGAAGTGATTCGTGGAGGCATGGGAATTTACCATAAATAAACATTCATATGTGAGTCTATACCATGTCTGTAAGCTGCTTATAAGGCAAATTGCTAAGCATAATGACTACTTGTTTAATAGTAGGTTGTTGGTTGGTATGATAAGCTTGAGGGCTATATTGTTGTTTGACATTATTAAACTTAGAATTGTGTCCAGAGGGAGAAACGTAGGCCCTTTTCACGCAGACACTCTACCACTGATAAAATGGGTGTTACATTTTATTATACATGTTCCAGGGCACCCAAAGCGCATACCTGCAGCCCTGCAACATGTATAATAAAAAGTAACGCCCATTTTAGCAGTGGTAGAGTGTCTGTGAAAAGGGCCCATGGGAAAAAACTGTCAAACTGGAGTCTGATTGGATGACTCACCTTATACGTGGTTCTGGTAACAACAGGTGTTTTTACACAGATGGGGTGATAAACCCCGGAGCAAGTCCAGGGATGCACCCTGGTCAAGGTCTATCCACTTGCAGCCATACCTGAGTCCATTTTAAATGGACCTAGTAGCTGCCATGGCCCACAGTCCGCCCGCGTGGCACACACCCCCCCCCCCCCCCNACACACCATATAGCTGCGGGCGGATCACCGAATGCTCTAGGCTGCTGCTCACAGCTCTGTGACGTTGTCCAGGGCAACCCCCAGCAGGGAGCATAGCTGCAGCAGCCATCAGCTGAGTAGACGGACCGCAGCTTCCCCTCCAGCTGGTGCCCCAAAGTTGGGCGACCCACTCCACTGGCGGTGCCACCACTAGTAGGACTGGAGCAGTGCAGGCATCACATGCTCCACCTGCACATCTGACGGCCCAGCTTTAGATGGACGGGGCCTGCCCAGGTGTGAGGCAGAGCCACATCTTGGGTGCCATCCATGTAAAAGCACTCAATGTGGTTAATTAAAAAAATGTCCTTTGAAAAAATGACTTGAAAGCTGGGAGTTGCAGGCAGCTTCAGACCTCACCGCTCTGCTGTGAATGTACTTGGACATTCAGGGTAGGGTTTTTGATGGTGAAAATTCTCTGCTTTCACTTTACCCCAGTAGTTCTACTGGAGGGTAAATTGAGACACCTTAGAAGGTTTGGCCATCCTTCTGAGTGGGGTTTCGTAGTGTAGAACATCTCTGTTTAGGATTTAAGTATTTCTAGGTGGTATCTTATTCTGTCTTATTTTCAACTAATCATAGGGACCAAGCTAGATATTTAATTAATTGAAAAGGTCCAATAATACATCCATTTCCTTATATATCTAATCTGTATTTTGCTTCAAGTAATATTCAATTAATTACCTGACTACTTGTATTAGTAAAGATCATCTCTTGTAAATCTATGACTGTGTAGTTTCCTGTGTGGGGAAAACTGAAAGAAGATAAGCTGGAGTGAACCTAGGTTGAGAGATATTTTCCTCTTGAACACATAAATCTATATGTCATACCACACACTACCCCATGGCTCTCCTAAAGGGTACTACCACTTCGTAGCTACCACTTACTGTCATAGACTGCGTCACACCTCAGTGTTCGCTATTGTGTAGTAACTCTGGAGATACTACATGATAGCTCTACCCTTCACTTCATACCTGAATGAAGCCTAAGCAAAAAAAGTGTAATGTTCAGATTTAGTACAACAGTAGTATTCCTTACTACAACAGTAGTACCCACTCACCCATTCTTCTTTAGGAAGCGACAGTACTACATTAATAGTAAAATCCTCAAGTCGTTTAGTGACTGTACTAGCTCTTCGCATCTGTGTGAGTCCGACCTATTCATTTCAATGGAACTTGCACTAGCACTAGACAATTTAAGGATCATTCCCAAATGACTGCAAACAAAGTTAGAGACTTCTCCTCTTTTTCATTTCAGGTGAATTAACCAATTAGATGCAGCCCAAGGAGAGTACCCACCCATTCTGATAAAGACCAGCTTATCATCATGATAATCAATTCTCCTCCTCCTCCATAAATTTGTCTCCATTTGTGAAGCAGCTTCTTGTGAAACTGTAGAAGTTGAGGTCTTATTTGAAAATGCTACAAATAAATTAGTGGGATCAGCCATTTTATGGTATGTCTTTGTGTCGGGTGATGTAATTGGATGATGCAACATGCAGGCAGCACAAGTTGTGACACAAATGTCATGATGATGTAGAAAAATTAGAACAATGGGCCTTTAAGACACTCAACCTCTTGCAAGATAGGATTCTACATAATAGTTCTGATAAAAGCTCATCTCCTTCTGGAGTCCTTTCAGTTATAAGAAATGACAGCTTCCCTCAGTTTTACATAATAAGATCAGCTGCATGAGTAGCAAGCCTAGTTCACTTGCTGATATGATTCTAGGGAAGTAACTATGCATAAAACTGGCTAGCTCTGTGACAAGTTGGAAGACTGGAAAGAATCCATCAAAACTACTGCTTCAGTGAAATGAGGCTGTTGCCAACACTGTAGGACTCAGACTTGCCTTCTCCTCTTGGTCCTGAGCCTGCAAGATGCTGAGTGCTTCCAACTTCCATTGACTTTGGAGCAAGTTGAGGAAATAAGCACATCACAGGGCACCCCCATTATGTCTGCTAAATCCTAGAGACTCTTCCCTTCAACACAGAAAATAGCTCAGCTGTTTCCCCAGCAGCATGCCTCACCACACACCAGACCCTGTGGAGGGCAGTGTGCACTGAGGTAGCAGGGAGCTGGAGGGGATGCAAAAAATAATAATCTTTATTTCTGCTGGTGCTGTATAGTCCCTTCAGGCATCTCAGTAGGGGGTTCTGGCCATACAGAGTCAAGCCACATTGCTGGGGAAGAGGGCATGGAGGCCTGCCAGAACTAGTGTAGGAAGCAAATGACCTTTGTATGGCTGTCCCTGCCCTTCCACAGATGTCTGGGGAGGTTTGGAGCAGATTTGTGACCTTTTTTTTTTTTTTTTTTTGAGGTGAGAACTGATGGGGTGGATTATCTATAATGGAATATTCACAAAGATTTATCTCCTGAGTCCTTGGGAGTATTCAGTCTGGGTTAGAGTTCAGTCTCTCAAGTCAGCAGGCCGCTTGTTACATCCAGAAGTTTCACAACTTATTTCCTTTGAGTGTCAGACTCATCTGTTGCCAAATAAAAGAAACAAGAAGAAATAAAATTATGCAGGGTACTTCAACTGTTTAAAATGTTTCATCCACAAGCAGAGAGACTACCAAGTTCACTCAAAAGATGACACTGCCTTTAGACCACCTGAAAATTAAAGTTTTCATTACAGGTGCCGTCCCTTCCCCTGGAGGTTCATCAGGGCCCAAGCATATTCCAGAGGCAGTGTAAAATCTTTCTTTTTGGTAAAGGGTTTGGCAGGCAGGGGCTGGGGCGGGTGGCTTAGAGGTGAGGGTGGGTTTGGGGGGGATTTTAAGTTTTTAATAGTATTTATTTATGATTTGTTTTATTTGTTTGTTTTCATTATTTATACCCCGCCTCTCCTGCCTAGGCAGCTCAAGGCGTCTTACAAAAGTTAAAATGTTTAAAAATATACATAAAATACATAAAAGGGAGACATAAAAATAAGACTTAGAGAATAAAAAAACCCATCCTCCACTCCCACCGTCTGTTGTAAGCTGCCCTGAGCCTTCGGGGAAGGGCAGAGTAAAAAAATAATTTAAATAATTAATTAATTAAAATTTAAAAATATATTAAATAAATAAATTTGTTCAGATGTTATGTCCCCCCAGTCTGCCCATTCTTATTGATATGGGTAGACTTTATTTATGCATGCAGTCCCAATGACTTCAGTGGAGTATTTGTAACAGTAAGGATTGCTCATGCCAGCAGAGTTTGGCATACTTCACCCCTTTGTCTATTGATCCACCTTAGTAATACTCAGATATGGCAAAATCTCTATACTGTAATTTGGAATTCAGCCTTTATTGTTATTTATTATTGAGCTGCAGGCACAGCTCTATAGTTAAGGCGTGTTGCACTCTCTGTTAAAATCATGAAAACATGACTCATAAAATCGAGATAGTTTATCCTATCATTGTGAAATTTTGCTGGGAGGATTTCAGGGAGGAGGTGAAGAGTAGAAGCTGTCCAAACTTCAGACAGATTGGCTGAAAAACAGCTGAGTTATACGACTTCGAAAACAGAAGGCAGAGCTGTTTTTTCTGGGGTTTGCAACCGGTTTCTTTTGACACAGAAACATGTGTTTAAAGTTAATCATCAGGAGGCAGAGGTGTCAGAAAATTAAAGTGTGCATTCTAGTCCATTCCTGAGTTTGGATTTTTAAAATCAGTTGTGTAGTTTTTAAGTGAGGACATTTAGCTGTCCTTATGTTATCCAATGGCAAGAGTGAACATGTGAACTTACGTCACACATGCGCAGAACACTGGCGCAGATTCAGTAGGCAGGCATATCCCTCTGTCAAGGAGCACCTGAATGATATTGGCCTCCCTAGGAGGCCTGAGACAGCTGCCAGTACCCCTTCTGTGAAGCTGAAGAGTGGTTTGGGGGGGATGCTATTTTTAAAAGTTCTGAAAAATTCCAGACAGTCCTGGAAAGGGAGCTAGTGGGTCAAAGGAAGTGGGGGGCTGGGAGTCCAAGCTCCTGGATTCAGCTCAATCTTACTGCTACCTTAGAGGAAAGAGATTTAACAGTGGAGAGGGGGTGCTGCCCTCTCCCTGGTGTGCTGCTGCCGTTGCTGTTTGCAGGGTGGGGGTTCGGGCTGGCAGCCTCGCATGCTGCCTTTGTTTTCACTCGTGCATTGAGCTATCCCAACCAGGAGAATACACTGTTTCCCCCTGCCTGGTCCCCCCTAGCCAGGCTATGCAGGTGAGGAGGGGCCGCAGCTGCTACCTGCCTGGCAGCTCCTCACCTTGCTTAAAGGGAACAGGGTGTAGGGTCGGGGGGCCAAAGGGAGGAGGTGCAGGGAGCAGGCTGCAGGTGAAGGAGCCACAGGGAGCAAACTGCGGGGTAGGTAAAGAGAGGGAACTGCTGGGTTGGGCTGGAGGGAGAGGGAGGATGCTGCCAGGTCTGGTGGGAGGAATCCTGGGGTAGAGTGAGCAGGTGAGGGATCCACAGGATGCCCAAGGGAGCCTGTGGTAGTCATTTTGGCATAGGTAGGGAGCACTGGGACAGACAGCTTGAGTTGGGTGTGCATGGATGTGCTTAGGATGAGGAGGGTCCACATCATAGAACTGTGGCATGGATCTATCTCCTATTCTTGTGCTCACGCCCCTATCTCTGCTTCCTTACCCTTGGAGGGAGCAGGTTGAGGGGGAGGGCATCTGCAGGGCTTCTGAGTGGGTTAGAGCAGGGAGGCTGGGAGCCGGGACTCTTGGGTTCTCTAATAGGAAAGTTGGGTAAATCGGTATAGAAGAGGGCTGGATGCCAGGACTCCTGGGTTCTCTGGGAGGGAAATTTGGTATAATGGGTTCATCCTATGGACAAGGGTAACTGATGGAACCTGCAAGAGTGCACTCCTGGCTGACCGTAGGGACTGCAATGGAACATGGTAGGACAGGTGGTCTTTCAGATATGTGGGGCCACACCTTTTAGGGCTTTAAAAGTCAAAACCAGCACGTTGAATTGTGCCTGGAAAGTTATAGGTAGCCAATGCAGATATTGCATCACTGGTGTAATGTGCTCCCAGCGACTTGTCCCTGAATGGTCTTCAAGGGCAGCCCCACATAGAGCGTATTGCAGTAATCTAGCCTCGAGGTGATGAAAGCATTCATGACAGTGGTCAGATCTCAATCAGAAAGAAAAGGCTGCAACCTCCTCACCAGATGGAGGTGGTGAAAAGCCCTCCTGGCCGTGGTATTCTAGGTGCAGCAAGGGATCCAAAAGCACTCCAAGGTTGTGAACCTGATCGACCAGAGGAGGATGGACTCCATCAATAACAGGTGTCCCAATTCCCTCCAAGCCACAAGACTGGCCAACCACCATCATCACTTCAGTCTTGTCTGGATTCAGCTTCAGTTGGCTCACCCTCATCCAGTCCCTGACAGCAGCCAGGTATCGGGAGAGCACAGAGACTGCAGGACCTGGGTTGGATGAGAGGTAGAGTTGAGTGTTATCAGCATATTGATGGCACCTCAACCCAA
>QEPC01009034.1:390523-409118 GCA_003113815.1 Sphenodon punctatus | reverse complement strand
TCAGTGCTTCTAGGCCTTCCGGGGAAACTCGGAAGTTCCCTGGAAGGCCTAGAAAGCATTGAAGCAGGCAGCCACAGTCAGCGCTGAAGCCGCCCGGAGCGCCGCCACCCGGAGCGCCAAAGGTAGGTGATCCCTGGGTGGGGAGGTAGGGTGATCCCTGGGGTGGGGTGTGTGTTAAACCACCCCCCAGCCCAGGGATCACCCTAGTACCTGCTGGTGCGGGTTTTGGGTCGCTGCCGGCGGCCCAGAGCCAGCACTAGTAGGGACTTAGGGTACAAAAATTTTTTTTAAAAAAAATCCAGGCTGGGCAGGGTGGGTGGGGGGTGCCCCCCTTCCACCCACACAGCCGGCGAGGGAGAGGTATTTATTTATTTCCATTTATTTCAATGGAGACAGTTCTCCATTGAAATCAATGCAATAAATCCGGCACCGGTAATCCGGTAACCTGGTATTTTGCATACCGGTAACCGGTAAAACCGGTAACCGGTATTTTGCCTGATGTCCCACCCCTACTTACTATGGAGCAGTAACTGGTTAAGTCTAAACTGTATGCATCTTCTATAGACAAAAGACTTTTCTTTCTCATAAAGGCTCTCCACCAAAGAACCTCTCTGGCAGTTAAATTTAACCCCCAGGGACATCTCAAAACTTGTATTTTATACTCCAGGGGAGTTTGCCTGGGGTGTGTTTTAGCCCCTACACTTTTTAACATTTTTGTTAATGATTTGGCCATAACTTTGGCCAACCAGAGATTTTTTCCACCTAAACTGGGAAGCAGACCAGTTGGCTGTCTTTTATATGCAGATGATGCTGTGATTCTCTCAAAGACTCGGACTGGAATGCTTCGGCAAATCAAGGCACTTTCAGAATGTTGCAGTATCAACAAGCTTGAGGCAAACTACTCAAAGACACAGGTTCTAGTCTTTGGACTGTAAAGAAGAATATACAAATGGTCATCAAACAGTCATGCCCTAGCCCAGGTGAACTTTTATAAGTATTTGGGAATATTTTCCCAGAAAAATTGTAGCTGGAGTCTCCATCGGAAAGTCTCTTTGTATCGAGCAGTTGGCTCATCAAGAGCTCTTCTAGGCTATTTTTTGCATAAACAGGACGGTAGAGTGTTACCAGCTCTACGGATCTTTAATGCTAGAAGTCGGTGCAATTTCTTTATGGCGCTGCTCTGTGGGCTGTAGATGCTCCATCAGCTTTGTACAATCCTCAAACAAAATTCATTCACTCTCTTATGAGAGCACCTAAAAGCATCCCAAATATTGCCCTTAGTCTTGAATTTGGACATCCTGTGTTGGATGTTGGGGTTTGGGATAGCGCTTTTCATTTATGGCTAAGAATTCATCTGAGTGGCTCCCTGGGCCTCTTTCCTTATTTGGTTGCTGACCCTTTTTTTGATATCTGGAGGCAGGTAGTTTCCGGGAAGTTGCAATCTATGGGATTAGATTTACCCTCTTTGACCTCTAAGAGTTTCCCTGTGGCACATTCTGAAATCCGTCACAGACTAAATGATATCCATTATCAGCAGGATAGAGCAGAAATCTCTCTTTACCCCTCTTTGAGTCATTATCATGATTTGATCCTGAAGGCTGTGCCTCAATACCTTTTGCAAGGTACTTCATTCAGACTATTTTTCTTTTTTTCTTGACCTGACTTAATGCACTTCCAACTAGGGCTTTGGAGGGGTGGAAGAATGGTATTCCTCTCACCCTACGTATTTGCCCTTATGATCAGCTAGAGGCAGAGACGATAGGGCATGTTCTGTTTGAGTGCCCTTTCTATCAATCTCTAAGAGTTAAATATTTGAATGCCCATCTAGAGAGATATCCTGGGTGTACGGGCTCTGAATTAACCAGAATATTTCTAAACGATTTATCCTCGCAATGTACTATAGATGTGACTTCATTCCTGGTCCAGACCTTTTTATTGAGAGAAAAAAATCTTAATTTTGCCGATAATACCTTGTGACAAGGTTAACTTCAAAACGAGTGAGTTTAAACCAGGAACTGACTAGTCACCAGATGTTCTGAGGTATGTTGCTGAAAACAGGGTTTGGGTTTATCCTTCTTATAGTCTTATTGTTAAATTTGCTTGGCTGTTTTAAAATGATTTAGTCTAGGGCCTGGAACTCCTGGTTTATTAGGAAAAGTTTTTATATTTTAGTCCTTTTCCTAATTTGCATTAGGTTAAGCTATTTTATTTGAAATTATGATGTTTTGCATTTTGCTTTTGCGATGACCAATGGTCAAGCGTAATAAACTTGAATTGAATTGAAAGTAACTGGTTAAAGGAAAGGATAGGAAGCAAAGAGTAGAACTAAATGATCAGTTTTCACAATGGAGAGATGTAAAAAGTGGTGTGCCCCAGGGATCTGTATTGGGACCGGTGCTGTTTAATGTATTCATTAATGATCTAGAAAAGGGCGTTAAGGGTGAGGTGATCAAATTTGCAGATGGCACCAAGTTATTCAAGGTAGTTAAAACACAAACAGACTGTGAAGAACTGCAACAGGATCTTACAACACTGGGTGCCTGGGCATCTGCATGGCAGATGAGATTTAATGTGGACAAGTGCAAAGTGATGCACATAGGGAAAAATAATCCAAACTATGAGTACATAATGCTAGGTACTAAGCTAGGAGTTACCACTCAGGAAAAGGATCTGGGAGCGATTGTGAACAATACACTGAAATCCTCAGCCCTGCAGAAGCAGTCAAAAAAGCAAACAGAATATTAGGAGTTATTCACAAAGAGAATAAAACTGAGGATGTCAAAATGTCTCTATACAAATCAATGGTGTCCGAGTCTTTGAGAGAATCACCTGGAATATTGTGTGCAGTTCTGGTCGCCCTTATGTCTCAAAAATACCATAGCTGATCTAGAAAAGGTACAGAGAAGGGCAACGAGAATAATAAAGGGTATGGAATGGCTTCAGTAGAAAGGGAGGCTTGACAATCTGGGTCTCTTCAGCTTAGAGAAGACTGAGAGGGGACATGATAGAGGTTTATAAAATCTTGAGTGGTGTGGAACAAGTAGATATTTACCTCTCAAATAGTACTAGAACTTTGGGACACTCCATGAAACTAGCTGACGGCAGATTTAAAACAAATAAAAGAAAGTACTTTTTCACTCAACCCATAATTAACTTATGGAATTCATTACCAGAGGACGTTGTCAAGGTCAGTAGCATAGGTTTAAAAAAGGACTGGATACGGATGTGTGTGCCATCTACCATGCCCATGCATTGAGAAAAGGCATGCTTTTGATGTTGGATTGTGCAACAGTCACAAGTAAAAGCCCATTGCAAGCCCTGCAAGCTTAATATGGGGCTTGTCCGGTAGGGGGAGGGTTAGGGGATGAAACAGTTTTTTTTTCTCTCTCCTTGTCACCTCTCTCTCTCCTCCATCTTGTCCAATGCAGTCTGTACAGTATGGAAGCATGTCTTCTGAGTTCTTAGTAAAGGTCTGTTTTGAAGAAACTTCTGCTATGTGTTATTCAACAGAAAGTTAACTCTACAATAGATTATGGGCCCAGGACATCTTCAAGGAAATTTTGAAGACTTAGAAGCAGTCCAGAAGGAGTACAGACTGTGAAAGGAAACTCCCAGACAGAGAGGCCTACTGACTGTGAGTAAAAAGGCCTAAATCTCAGAAGGGGAAAGGGAGGGAAGCAAGTATGGCAAGCAGCTCAGACTTTCAGTAGGAAAGCTGAACAATGTAAACTACCAATTGTGAAGTTTAAAGTGGAAATGCTGCTGTCTAAAGACGATCTATGGGAGGTGATTCCCATGAACAGACCAGCAATTCACAAAGAATGGGATAAAAAGGACAGGTTAGCAAAGGCTACAATAAGTTTATTGGTAGAAGATGACCAGCTAATCCAGATAAGAAATGAGACCACAGCAAGAGGCATGCGGATTGCATTGCAAAACTTGCATGAGAGAACTAGCCTGAATAGCAAACTGTTTCTACTGAGGAAACTATACAAAATGAGGCTTGGCAAAGAAAGTGAAATACAGGAGCATATAAATTCCATGTTGGAAATAGTGGCACAGCTGCACGGCATTGGAGAAGATATAAAGGACAGTCATGTGGTGGCCCTACACCTCTGCAGCTTGCCTGAATCTTACAGTGCCCTCATAAATACCCTAGAGACAAGGCCAGAGGCTGAACTGAAGCAGGAATTTGTAAAGGTAGACTTGCAGATGAATTCCAGCACAGAAAGGAGAACGTGCAGAATGATCTAAAGCAGGGTAATGAGACTGCACTGAAAACCTCAGACAAAGCTCCTAAGAGGGAAACAAGAGTATGCTTCAGATGCAAAAAGGAGGGGCATTTAAAGAAAAACGGCCAAAAAAGGAAAGCAGAACAGCAGAAACTATCTCCATGAACACCTAAGCAGAGGGCTAAAGTCACGAACAAAAATACAGTTGCTCAACAATGGAGTGGGTGCTTCAGAGCAACGCAAGACAGCTCATCCCAAAATTGGTGTGTAGACTCTGGGGCAATGAACCACATGACTAGCGATAAAGGATTCTTCACAGGGCTGGATCTGAGCAGTAAAGAAAGGATCTACCTTGCAGATGGGAGAAGCATCAATGCAGAAGGAATTGGACAAGGATTCCTGTACAGCAACCAGTCACAGGGAGGCACACTGACCATACCCATGAAAGATGTGCTCTATGTGCCCAACTTAGAAGGGGGGACTCCTGTCCATGAGGCGCCTGGCAGTGAGAGGGCTCCCTATCCGTTTCCAGGGAGACGAATGCACAATTCAAAGTGGGGCAAAAGTACTGGCCAGAGCCACTGCAGATGAGCACCTGTACTGTCTGAGCACAGTGAAAGAACAGGCAAAGCTCACTGCGCACAAGCCACATGATGACTGCATCCACCTGTGGCATAGACACATGGGACATAGACACCCAGAGAGCATCAAGGACATGCACAGACAGCAGTTGACCAAAGACTTTAAAGTATCCATTTGTCCCATGATCATGAAATGGGACTGTTGCATCAAAGCCAAAGCCAAAGCCAAGAGGACTACGCTTCCTAAGAAGAGTCAGAATAGAGCCACGAAACTGCTTGATCTTGTACACAGTGATGTCTGCGGTCCAATGAAGGTTCTCACACCAAGATGCAACTGGTATATGGTAACTTTCATTGATGACTATTCAAAGTACATGATCACGTATGTCATGAAGAGTAAAGATGAAGTGTTTGACAAACTTCAGGACTATGTGACCATGACAGGCAACAAGTTCCAGCATAGACCAAAGATACTGCAGACTGACAATGGAGGTGAGTTCACAGGAAAGGAAGTAGAGGACTTCCTGAGACTCCATGGAATTGAGCACCAAAAGACTGTGCCATATACACCTGAGCAGAATGGAACAGTGGAAAGGAAAAACAGAATACTAACCGAAATGGTTAGATGCATGTTAACAGACTCTGTACTACCAGAAAGCTACTGGGGCAAAGCAGCAGTTGCTGCTACCTACCTAAAAAATCAGCTGTATTCTAGAACAGTGAGGAAAACTCCATATGAACTGTGGCATGGTCAAAAACCTAGTGTGGGTCACATCAGAGTATTTGGAAGTAAGACTTACGTCTATATCCCAGAGGAGAAATGTACCAAGCTGCAAAACAGAACAGTGGAAGGCATCCTTGTAGGATACAGTGAGCATTCCAAAGGCTACAGGATCCTGGATCCATGCACAGACAGAATAACCATTAGAAACAGTGTGACCTTTGTGCAAAACTCAAGCGACAGTGTGATGACTCTCCAAGGTCCAGGTGAAGGAGAACAATCAACCACGGACAAAATCACTGAAAGGGAGCAATCCTCTGAACAAATAGTTGAAATCAGCACAAAGATAACAGAAATGCAGGAACAGACACAGCTGGCTGCTGATGCTGAGCCAAGGCAGTCAATGAGGTCTAACAAAGGCATTCCCCCCACTTGTCTGTCATACAAAGTCAGCACCAGTAAATTGTCAGAGTCAGCATCCTGGGAGGACATCTTGCAGATGTCCGAAGGGGAAGCAGAAAAATGGGTAAGAGCGGCTGAAGAAGAAGTAAAGTCCATGCAGGACAACGCGACGTGGACACTTACTCGACTGCCCGCAGGGAGAAAGACTATAGGTTGTAAATGGACATTTCAAATAAAGTACAATGTGCAGGGAAATATTGAACGGTACAGGACCTGACTACGATGAAACATTTGCACCTGTAATTAAGCACACTACAATCAGAACATTGTTAAGTATAGCTGCTGGAAGAGGAATGCAAGTCAAGCATATGGACATTCCTAAATGGTGAGTTGAAGTAAGATATTTACATGGATCAACCACCGGAGTTTGCAGATGTTGAAAGGCCGGATCTTGTACGCAAACTGCACAAAAGCATATATGGGTTTAAGCAGGCCACCAGAGCGTGGAACGCTAAAATCTTTTAGATTGTAAGCCACAGGCAGGGACCGCATCTGATTGTATGTTCTGTACAGCGCCAGGTTGCAACTGGCACTTTATAAATGTTTAATAATAATAATAATAATAATAAAGGTGCTCATGAGGGAAAATTTTACCAGGAGCAAAGCAGTTCTCTGCTTATACACAAAGAGACTAAGGAGCAGGTGGATTTTTGTATTAATTTATGTCAATGACCTTATCGTATGGTTTGAGCAAGAAGGGGATGAATGAGAAACAATGAGAGCTCTAAATCAGGACTTTGAAACTAAGGACCTGGGTGACATAACGCACTACCTTGGAATACAAATTGAAAGAGAAGATGACGGAAGCTACCTTCTCAGCCAAAGACAGGCAATAGAAGAGATGATAGAAAGTTTCGACATGGGGGGTGCGAAGGTAGCAAATACCTCTATGGAAACCAGCTACCCAAAGGAGATCAAAGAACCGAGCTTATTGCTGCCAGACAATAAGCAATACAGAAAGCTCTTATACATTGCCACAATCACAAGGCCTGACATTGCGGTGGCAATAGGTATACTGTGTAGACAAGTCTCAGCCCCAACCCAAAGGGATTGGAACACAGTGAAGAGGGTCTTACAGTACCTGAAAGGGACTGTGCACCTCAAGCTATGGCTCCCAGCAACTTCCATGTCAGACCTGATAGGATACATGGACCAGATTGGGCTGGAGACCATTCAGACTGAAAATCTACCAGTGGGTACATATTTTTGCTTGGTGGAGGACCTATCAGCTGGTGCAGTAGGAAACAAGCCTTTGTGACACTTTCCTCGATGGAGGCAGAGTATGTGGCAGCGACACACGCCAGCCAAGAAGTCATCTGGTTGCGACAGCTTCTGAATGGTCTGGGGGAAAGATTGAACGGACCCACGCCAATCCTGGAAGACAACCAAGGATGTATAGCGCTGCTGCAAACAGAAAGAATCAACCCCAGACCCAAGCACATTGATGTAAAGTACCATTTCCTGAAATACTCACAGGAACAAGGACCCATAGATCTGCAATACTGTCCTACAGAGGATATAACAGTGGATGTGTTCCCGAAGACACTAGCAGGGGAACGCCATCGCAAGCTATTAAGAAGAATGAACCTAGTGGGTTTGACTAGTGACTGTTGAGAAGGGGTGTTGGATTGTGCAATAGTCACAAGTAAAAGCCCATTGCAAGCCTCATGGATAATGATACCCATGGTAGCAGTGCCCACCCCAAACTGTGCTGCAACTGTCCTGTAAGAGTTAGATGTGGCTAGTTTCCACAATGCAATTGCCACACATTTATCTGGGAGAATTTAAGTTCACATGTTTGTGTCCTTTTTAATGAGAATCTCTTGTAGCTCAGCCACCATGCCCACAAATACCTCTTTTTTCATTCTGAAGTTTTGAATCCATCTGTCATCACTGAACTGTGGACCATGACAACATTCTCTTGCCCATCAGTGCTCTGTGTCAGCTTCCATTGGACATGGTTAGTAGGGAGGATGATGTCTAACCCCTCAACGCTATTGATTGGTGCAGAACAGATGTCCATTCCTGCTCTCACAGTTAGTGCATAGTTCCTCTAACGTCTGTCAAGATAAGATCCAAAATTATTAGTTGTTGCCCCTTTTAAAATATAACAATTAGGCATCCAAATCAGAGTAATTTAATCATTGTTAAACATAGCTAAGGAAGTATATTCTGCCTTTCAAAAAACCCCACCAACACAAAGGCAAATATTGTTCTGCAAGAATTCCAGGACTTGAAATTTTGGATCCAACTCCGGGACCCAAAAGAAAGATTTCTGTATGTTTCTGAATGTTCAGGGGTGAGGGAGCATGTGAGTGTGTATCCACCCTGGAGAAGGAGGGATGAGAGCAGCTGGAGGAAAGGGTCTGGGGGCCACTGGGTGCTGCAAGTGGAGCTGGGAAGACAGAAGGTTTTGGGAGAGTCTTGGGAGGGAAAACTGGACTGTGGCTGGCCCAGTTTCTCCTGGCAATCCTGGGCCCACGTCGCCACAGACCCTTGACAGAACTCCACACACTGCCTTGGACAATGCATGAGTGGAAGGGGCAAGGCTTCGAGACTATCGGGGTGCGTGTGCATGTAGGAAATTGCTCCACTAAGAGCCTAGCAGCCTGCGATAGAGCATGCACTCTTTGATGGCGTGGGGGAAGAGATGGCTACAGATTTCCCTCCATGCAAACTTTCAGATGTACATTGCTTATTAGAAGAAGTACCTCCCAAATAGTGGCCTGCATGTTTGCAGATCATTCAAGCAACCTGAGTATCTCCACCCTGCCTTCTCTTCACATTCATCCCACTCTTCCTCCAGAGAACTAAGCACTAGGGGTGGGACTATCAGTATTGGATTAATCCGATAATACCGATAATTGTCAGTATCGGTAAATCGTTTTTTTAATATTGCCGGTTTCTCTTGAATTGTTAACATCAATGCCATTTAACAATGGCCGCAATGTTAAAGATCAGAGAAATCAGCAATGTTAAAAACCCGGTATACCGATACTGATAAATCCAATATTGGATTAATCCAATACCGATAAAACCAGCAACCAATAATTCGCCTCGAGACCCACCCCTACTAAGCAGAGCTAGCACTAAGTCAACAACCTAATGCAAAGAGGACAGTGCTCCATTCATCAAGCAACTCCTCATCAGAGTCTCTGAAAATGAGGGAGAAAGTAGGGAGAATTTAAATTAGCATGGTTAACAATAAAAACAGAAAAGATTTAAAACGATACCAGTGCAGTTAGTGACTGGATGGATGGCTTGTTCCGGTGAACACAGGAGTGTGAAGGACACCACTCACAACCAGGCCTGAAATATTCTTGTTCCCAAAATGCACAGCACTTGTCTGGTAGTGACATTAGCTTCCCAACATACATTGCAGTGAATGTGCTCAATTTAAAGTCTGGGGCAACGTGAAATACATGCAGTCCACTAATCTGATGATAGAACCTTATTATCCTTTAGACAACTGGGAACAGAATACCCTAATAGAACTTCGCAACAGTGGCAGTGTAACAACAGAAACCGGACTGATTAGGATGCTGATGTCATTCTGACAAATGAGAAACGAACGTGTTTGGAACAAGTGTGCTCATTTAAAAACAGCCTCAGTGAAAATAAAAAACTTATCCGGGATTGAAAACAATCCAGTATTATCCATAAGAAAATAACCCAACCCACAAAAGGTGAGAGTCGGTATAACAAATTTCAACCATGAAAATTGCTTAGATCAAATTCCTCATAATCTTCAAGATGACACATTTTTGGCAATCTAATGGGGGTTTGGCAGAAATTTTAAATCAACAACCTACCAGCCTCTTTCTAATACCACAGTCAGAATTGCCTTGGCATCAGTCTCCAAATGAAGAGGCAGGAGTAGAGGTAGGAAGGCCAAGTAAACTATGCACAAATTTATTCTGGGGAATATTAATATTTTCATCAGCCAAATAACCTCATATTTCAGCCCCATATAAACCAGAGAGGAAACTTTAGAGGAGAAAGTTTTCAATGCAGCAGGGATAGAATGCCCTGCAAATTTATCACTAAACCTCTTACTAGCTAAAGCTGACTGTGACCCTCTTTGTTTAAGCAATTTGAGATGAGTTGATGAAGAAAGTGATGAGGATAAAGTAATCCCCCAATGCCTAAAATGATTAAACTCTTCCAGTCTATTGGCACCAACATGCCAAGGATATTATTTTTTTGCAATTACCCCAAGTAAGAATTTTAGTTTTAGAAAAATGTATGCTCAATTTATTAAAAGTACACAATTGGACAAACTCTGTAAGAGCTCTTTCCAGGCCTATTGGAATTCTAGACAATACAACAGCATCATCTACATATGTTAACAGAAGTAGATAAGAGATGTGGGGGATGGAAATCCATATCAGACAAATCACAGATAATATCTTTCATACAAATTGAAAAGATACAACCTTGGCGTACTCTTCTCAACTAGGAATTTCTCTGTTAGCTCAGCCCGAAGCCCATATCTAACCCAGGTGCTCTCATAATAATGAGCCCAGGTACCCTCATAATAAACTACAATCAAGCTCAATAGAAGAGGATCTATACCTAGCCATGCCAACTTACCCCAAAGCCAATGAGTCAAAGGCAGCACTAAAATCACCAAAAGCTGTGAACAAAGTAAAAACATGATCAAGAGTGGACTGACCAGCTCTAAAACCAGCCTGATCTTCTCAAAGAAGATCCTGCTCCACCACCCAAGCCTTCAAATGATTAAGCAGATGCCTGCCAAACAACTTGGCAGAAATATTAATGAGATGAATAGGCTTGTAAGATTTGTGTAAATCTTTAGACCCCCTTTTGTGAATGGGGACTATAATATTCCCTTTCCATAGACTAGGGATCTAAGGGTAGTAATAATACTATTAAACCATGAAACCAAGATCGGTGTCCACCAAGTAACATCCAACTGAAAAACCTCAGCTGGAATGTCATCACGGCCCGGTGCCTTATTCTTTTTTTGTTGAAAAATCAAATTAATTACCTGCTGTTCAAAAATAAGATAAGAGACCCTTTAATCAACATCAAACATACCAACAGTAAAAGAAGCACTATAAAAATCACTTATACTAGCAAACTGCTTGGTAAAATACTCTACCCGAATCAGAGAGGAAGATAATAGGTTCAATGTTATAGGTAAGATTATAACAGGCACCTTTGAAGACTAAATTCCAAAATAATTTGCTATCCTTCTTTCTGATAGTAAAATTAAGCTTCTCCCATAACTGTTCTTCTTTTTAAAAATCCAAACTTTTTTTTAAAAGATAAAAGACATCTATATTCTCTTCTAAGGCACCGGAAATCAGCTGTCAAATTCTTCAGATCCTTAGTCCTTCGGTTTAAATTACCTTTCCTGTCATAACATTCCGTATCATACCAAGGATCATTATATAATACACAGCCGGACTTAATATTAGCTCTGAAATTCTTAAAACAAACAAACAAATCTAAAATTTCATCACAAGAACTTAAAACTTCTACAGGAGAAGATGTAGTAATAACAGAGCCTCACAATTTTAACAGTTCAGGATTTTAAAGTTTATTGCTGACAGCATGAGCTACTCTCTTATCTCACTTGAGTCTTTTCTTATTTATAATTGAAAAACCTACATCATCAGGATCCAAAGCAGCACAAGACTGATTAAATTCAGGAAGAGGAAGTGAAAACCGTTCAGTGAAACTAAAATTCAGTGTAAGAGAAAGGGGCATTAGATCACTTTCAGATCTACAAACAGCAGCAAAACCCAAAACAATAGGCCACGAGTATGATTCTACCAAAAAATAATAGTACTTGAGCCTGAAGAGAAAACATGTTACAGCACCTAAGCTATCACTAGAAAATGAACCACTCACTATTTAAATGAGATGCTACCATGCATGGCCACCCAGGAGCCACTCATCCAACCACATCAGAAGGTGGTGCAGGTGGATGTGCGCTCCCATGAGCCACTCAGAACCCACTCATGGCCACTCACTACGCACTGCCGAGAAATCGGGAGTGCGCCATGCTGGGCAAGCCAAAAAAGTGCATGGCAACGGGCGCCCACGCATCCCCGGTCCATATGAACTGCAGTGGCCAGCCATGCCAGAAGAGTGGTCTGTTGCTCATAGGCACAGTGGGCAGGGGACATGGCCTTTACAAGTCTCAGAAACTGACTGTGACACTGCGGAGCCGAGGTTCCCCAGCGCTCATGCTGGGACATGTCAGTTTCAAAGGCCCCGCCTGTGCACTTCCCCCTCCCCTATAGTCCCTGGCAGGGGGAGTGCTAGGCGGCTGCCACAGTAGCCACACTTGGAACTGCCCATTAGAATCCTTCTCCATGCACTCCACCTGAATGGGTGCTCTGTAGCTGTGCCACACAGTGGCCATGGACCCCCCCACCCCGCAGGTCTTGCTCGTTTAAAAACAACCTAATTCTCGGATACTGAGATGCAGGAGATATATAAAAAAAATCTGTGATATAGCGCAACAAGCAGACTATGCAACAATTAGAGTTAATGCAGTTGCCCCACTTTGTCCATTGGATGCCTGAATTTGGAATGGCAAAATATCTCCAGCTTGACCTAAAGCCAAGTTGCCATATACATCTCACTAGTCTGCGTTTGGGCCAGATGTTAACAGCAGTCATTGTGGAACGTTGTTTGGGCATCATTAAAAGCAAACGGATTTGTCCTTGTGGTTTAAACTCAATCGAGGATACTGAGCATTATGTCCTGGAATGCCTTTATTTCCAGGATATTAGGAAAATATTTCTGGCCCCTTTTTTGCAGAGGATTCATTTTTTCTCTAGAAGCGAGAAGTTAATCTGGCTATGTCCGTAGCAGGATAGGGAGGTTATTATTAAACTGGCCGCTTATTCTTACCAAGCAGCAGTAATAAGGAAACTGTATCCCCTTACGGCCCTTGAGTAAACCTTGGTAACCCCTACATACAACTAACATCTTATATGGTGTTCCATAAGTTCTGTTGATCAAGTTCCAATGTTATTGTGAATTTCAACACTACTTAGAGCCATTGCTGGGTGGAGTCTTTGATTGCCTGCAGTTCAGGGGTCAAGTGCCGCCAACATCAGTCCCAAGAAAGGCTAGGCACTTATATGTTTTGTTTTGACAGCTGGGTATTTCCCAACTTTGCATACGAGTCTTATGCTTGTGATTCAAGACCTAGGGGTTAGGTGTTCCTCGCTATAACCCCTTTGAAGAGTTAGGTATTTAATTATATTTTGATTTTAGTGCTACAGGGGCCAAGTGATGTCAACATAAGCCCCGAGAAGGACAAGGCACTATAACAGGACCCTGAGTTTCATGTTTGTGATTAAGTTTTAAGGGTCAAGTGTTGTACGCTCATGTCTTAAGAAGGGTTAGGCATTTATATAATTTGTCCTGAATGCTTCAGGGGTCAAGTGTTGCCAGCACAAGCCCCGAGAAGGGCAAGGCCTTTGTGTTCCTGAATATTGTGTTTCCCAGGAATTTCTTGATTGCATATTAGTCCTAGTGATTAAGTGTTTTATTTATATGCTTTGTTGTGTTTGCTTATGTTTACCTATGTATTATTTGTTATGTATGTATGCATTTTACTTATAATGGCTATGACGAAAGCTAATGCCTAATAAACTTACTTACTTACTTACTTAAAACACCCTAAGATTAAGCATCATATGATAAGTAATCGTCCAAATTTATTCTGACCAGCATCGTCAATGTTGGGAGTAGAAATCCCCCACATCATATTTAATACCTCAAACTCCCCATTGTCCCACTTCATGGCACCTATTCTAGCATTAAAGTCACCTGCAATGAGCAATCTATCATGAGGAAAATCACTTTTCAATTTTTCCAGATAAGACGAGAGAATCCCAAATGTTGGGGTTAGCCCATTTGGCAACAGCAGGGGGGGAATATACATATTAATCACAAACCAAGATTCACCTAGACAAGGGATAATTCTAAGTGCCAGACAAAAATGTAGACACGAAACTAGCTGTTCAGCACTAAAATTTGCATCATTAGCCTCCATAGTAAGAGACCCCCTTGTATATGACCACGTACATTAGAAACAACATCTGTCAAGTTATAACACAAAAAAACCTTGACAAAAATTGGGTCCACACACCACGTTTTCTGGAAGAAAATAACTTCCATACTAGTGACAAAAATCCATAAATTCTGTGTCTGCTAATTTACCCCTCAAACCACTCCAGCAACATTCCAAGATAAACAAATAACTAATCATGTCACCCCTACACCTTGTACCTTCCAGTCAAACTGCACAAAATCTTTCAGGAGGGACAGACAGATCAGTACTTTAAGAAACATGATTAGTAGCACCATTCTGACCAAAGTTTAAGCACTCAGAATTCTTGACTACAGATGCAGGCTCACAAGGAACACCAGAGGGTCAAACACCCACCCTATTTCCCCCAGACATGCCATTATTTTCACAACTAACATAACATGTAACAGGTAAATTAAAATTCTGTACATTAAGGTTAAGACCAGAATCTTGTAAAAGCACAGAAGATGGATCATCTCTATACACAACACTATTAAGATTGTTAAAACTCACTGTGTCCTTTTTATTAGATAAAGCCTTCTTATTAGTTAACAATATAACATCCTGCCTGAATTCTATTTCTGAGCTGGGAAGATCAGCAGCTAAGACATCATTATTATAAAGGGCTAATAGATGAAGGGAAGATAAATAGTCTGTTACTTTCCTCTGAGAAGCCAAATCTAGAATAGGTGCCATGAAGTGGGACAATGGGGAGTTTGAGGTATTAAATATGATATAGGGGATTTCTACTGCCCAAACTGATGATGCTGGTCACATTTATCAGGCTCAAGATGGTACAAGAGTCTAATGCATACTAGCTCTGATTTAGAAACTGGTTCAGGGGGTTTCACTGAATAGGGTTGGTTGGCCTGAACTTGCTTGCTTGCATTGGCTCCAGTGCAGCCGTGCAACCTGTATGTCTCATAAGTGCCCTCTAAAATTTGCATATCTGGCCACCCTACTTGTGCTGTAAACCCTTTTCATACAGCAACCCGTCTCCCCACCAGTCCCATTCGGGGAAGCTGGCATAGGTTGTGCTCTATGTGGGCCTGCACCGATGGGGAAGTTTTGTATAAATGAGTCCTCATTTAAACTGATACCATTTTCTTATGTAGACAAGCCCCAATGCTCGAAAAACTTTGCTGCAGCTGGATAAAAAAAACCAAACACCTTTGTGAATATTTAATTGAAGAATTAACACCTTATTGATATCAACAGGGGAAGTTCACACTTCAGTGTTTAAACTCGGCTGACTGTGCAAACTATAATCACTTTTCCAGATTATTGCCACAGCAAGGACAACCTTTAAACAATTTCAGATTCTGGATAATTTATGGAAAGCCCCTCAATCTATGGCATTTGTGGATTTTCCATGACTGAAATTTTCTATTGTTCTTCTTAATTGCCTACAACATGGTGATACCACTTTTCTGGTATTTGCATCTGCTGCTTGTGGGAAGAACAGACTAAAGAAAGGTGAGAAGCAGAGAAATTTGCAGCCATGCTGGCTATAAACCTAACTTCTGCGGGCTCATTGCTCAATCTGTGCCTTGAACAAAGGCAAAGTTAACATAATATGCATTTTAACAAGCACCGCTCCTCTTTTTTTCCATCTTTCTCCTTCATTCTGGGTGAAGTCATGATGACTCAATTGAAGTAAATGACAGTATTCCCATTGACTTCTATGGAGTGAGAGTTGAACCCTAATTTAATTAATTAAAGTTAAACAAAGGGAAATAAGTTGTCCTTTGATCTCATCTGGAGCCTTCATTATGCCTCCTGAGCCAGTTTCTTTGATCTCACTGTAAATCATAGGTCGTGCCATCTGCAGATGGAGTTACAGTCTGAATTGGTATAACTTGTCTTTATTGCTATGAGGGGCTATGGAATAGTTTTTAAATTTCAAAATGGGGTCACACAAGAAAAGCTTGGGAACCACTGGTGAACTTTGAACAACTCCGTAGACCATGATGTTCCACCAGACTCCCATCAGTATAATAGTAATCACAATATGGACTATGGTATTTTTACAAGACTTGACTATACAAATTAGTAAATACTTTTTCCTGTTTTGAGATATTTATTAATAAAAGATAATAAGCTCCATAAAGGGATTTTCCTGCTTGCTTGTTCTGGTTTATGAAGTGATCTTGTGCATTGCTTGGTAGGGATGGGCAAACAGAATGGAGTTCGGAAATTTGGTTCAGTTCAGTTCAGTTTGAAATTCAAGTTCAGAATTTTGGTTCGGTTCAGTTTGAAATTTGAGTTCGGTTCAGAAGTTCAGTTCGGTCGACTGAATAGACCGAGTTTGGTTGAATTCCGAACTACCAAACCAAGTTCGGCCATTCAAAACCAGGTTTTTTGGTGTGTGTTGCCACTGGGGATGGGCGAATATAATGGAGTTCGGAAATTAGGTTCGGTTCGGTTTGAAATTCGAGTTCAGTTCGGAAGTTCGGTTCAGTCAACCGAACAGACCGAATTCGGTCTGAACTTCCGAACCGCGTTCACCCATCCCTATTGCTTGGGTGAAGTGGTCTTTGGGAGTTCTCTAACAGTACATGAGAGATCTTTTTAATCTGAGGAAGAGGCAGGTAGGGAATAGCTATAAAGTGCCAACCAGAAATTCACTGGTGCTTTCACCACAAATTTATAGAAATGTATACAATCCTGTTTATAATTCTGATTGTACACCACCAGGTAGATTGCTTGAGCTATATAAATAATAATACACATGAGCTTCCTAATATCTCTAGGGTTCATCCTCCACCCATTGAAGTCAATGGCTCAGCTCCCATTGAATTTAATGGTGGAGGACTGCACTCTTATTGTAATGGCAAGGAGTTTCTCAGTCCCAGAATTAATTTAACACCCAGCTGAAGCATGGAGAAAGAATGTGCCGGATCTCTTCCTGACAATAAGCATTTGATTTTATTAACCTTAAAAAACTTATTTTCTACAAAAGCAGTAATGGCTCTACATTCTGTGGGACCCTAGACAAAAATGTAAGATGGGCCCTTACGTTTTATCAGCCCATGCAGTGCCCATTCATAAGTTTACCTTGATATTTGACTCACCAGTCCTAGTGACAGTGTTTCTTAATAGGTGGCCCACTGTCCAAATCTGGCTTGTGGGGACTGTTTCTGTGAACCCTTGCTACCTACAGCATATAGCCAGCTCAGCCCAAGCTGCTGGAGCTGAAATTTGAGCTTACTCCCTCTCCCCTCTGGGAAGGGAACAGGCTGAGTGGCGCTAAACTCGCTTCAGATTGGTCAGGAGGTGGTAAGCTTTGCCCCTTCCTCTTTCTTGTCCAGAGCTGAGCCACAATGGCAGGGGCTGAAGCTCTGTGAAAGGGTCTTAGGAAGAGGAGACTGTTCCTGTCTTAGCCTCTGCAGTCAGGATGGAGAAGGGGAGAATGAAACCCCACTCTCCCTGTGCAGCTGTGGTGCCTCTTCAGCCATGGAACCCAGGCGGTCTTCTTTGTTTCAAGCCATCTCTGTCCAAAAGATCAATGATCTCCTCACTGCCATGACACAAGGAGGATGGGTCAAATGATCTGACTGGTGGAACTGGAAACAGTGCTATATTTTATCAACTGCATATCTTGTTTATGCCGGTACTATCAGAGGTGGGTGATGTCAGACCTGGAGGCCAAACATGGCCTGTAGCTAGTTTTTATTTGTCCCCTTTCCAATACCTTGATCTGGCCCCTATCCACTTCCTACCTCCAAACACTTTAAAAGTAAGGACACAGAGATGAGGGTATTTACAGAAGGATAGGGGAAAGATCCATGGCACAGATCTATGATCTTTGCTCTCCTTTTCCTGACCCTGACCCTTTAACACCTGAGCTCCAAGCATTTATGCTGCCCTCCTAGCTTGCATCAATTTTCAGAGGGACCCCTGGGAGGGAAAAGGCTTTCCACCCCTGCTCTATATGATGCAACAGAAGAAAGACATTTTTCTTTATCAGCTAACACTCTATAAGCATTGATGCTGAAGTATTGTCATTGTGGTGCATTCTCAAGTTAAAGAAGAGCAGCTGCTGCAAAAGGAAGCCAAGGAAGAAACTAATGGTCAGAGGTGGCTGGTGGGTTTTGAGGCTGGAGGGGCAGTAAGGCCGGCGAGCCTAGGGGCGGAGGCAGGGCAATGGTAGGCGGAGCCAGGGCAACGGTAGGTGGAGCCAGGGCAATGGTAGGCGGAACCAGGGCAATGGTAGGTGGCATAACCAAGCAGCAAGGAGTTCCCAGGGTTAACATACAAAACACAGTTTGCATGCACATCAAGTTTAAAATAAATAATTTATAAACCCAAAACACAGGCACGCATCCTTGTAAAGCACCCCAGTCACAGCCTGAGTCCAGTAGTTCATGATACTGAGGAGGACTGACAATGCCATGCATTCTACATAACCATGCAAGATTATCATTGGTCCCATTTAAAACCACAGATTGAAACCCTTTTTACACCAGATCGAGGATTGCAATAAAACACAGTTTACATGTGGTTTCTGTGTGGTTTT
>QEPC01009034.1:291212-323850 GCA_003113815.1 Sphenodon punctatus | reverse complement strand
CCCCCCCCCCCCGACAAGACACCATATAGTCTATAGATAGACCAGTGCCCCTACTAAAGGCATCAAAGACAAGGTAGGTGACAGTGTGTTAAGTATCACACAGAGTTTGAGATGACTATGTTGATGTTTGTGTTCGAGGAGGGAGTATCTTATTATTTAGCTTGAATAATACTTATATAAAGGGTTTCAGTAACAGAAATACTATCCATATCTGAATTCATATCATGTGTTTCCCCCCTCCTCATTCTGAACACTTATTCAATCTTTTGTGCTTCTCCTTTGTTTTTGATGGGAGGAAGGACTATGCTCCTATCCCACAAAATTGTGACTCTAACAGATAAAATACTGGGACTGCCAAATCCTCTTCAGACACTCAGGACCCTGAGCCAATAAAGAAGTGTCTGGCAACAACAGTTTTGCTTTCAGCTGTGCAACACTCCTGTTACCTTCTTGCATTTCCTTCCAAAAAGACATAATATCCACCCCAGAGATTTTCCATATGTTCAATGTCCGTTTCAAACTTTTTGATGCATTGTTCCTGCCCACATCTTGGACAACATTCACATGAAGGCCAGCACAAGTGCTCCTCCTTTTGTTCCAACCAAACTAAAATTGAAACATTCTGATCATTGTTTCAGTTACTTTATAGAACTGAACCAATCGTTTGTTGTAAGTAACTTATGTTATGATTTCACCTCACTGTTTGAGAATTGCCCAAGGGCTATTTAATCCCAGACATTTAAATAAATCAAATACTCACTGTATCTAAATCTATTATCCTGTTCTTCCCCCAAGGGCTCGGGGTGGGTCACAACACACAAAATTAATGGCGACTCAGACATCAATATTCAAATTTGCATTGGCTGTGAGTTTCTCAGCATCATGGCTGCATATGATCCCATCAACACCAAGGCCAGCAATGAAGCTGCAAATAATTTTTACCAGCTGGAAACAACCATTATTGAAACCAGGAGAAGAGATGCCATCCTGGCTCTGAGAGATTGTAATATTCAAGGAGGAAAGGACAATGGCTCTTGGCCAAATAATCTCTGAAAGTTTGGAATAGGAGAGAAGAACAAATGCCAGCCTCAGATCAGCAAGGAGCTGGTTGAAGCATCTCTTGCCAAGAAAGGGGGTGAAGATCTTAGTTATCAAACACACATTCATTGAGAGCAAGAGCAAAGGCAAAATTAATTTGAATTCATAACATTTTCAAGACAAGCTAAAGAAGTTTAGTGACCAATGCAGACAGCTTGGAATTGGCTTTCAACTACTGTACCTCTCATCAACCATGTGGCATTTTGCAGTTAAAGGTGGCAACAGTATGTCAAGTGTGTAATCAAGCTGCCAGCATCAGCCCATGTCTGCAAAATTAGCTGTATCAATAGGGACACCATTTTAGGACACCCCTCAACCTCTTCCTCTTGCACTGGGGTGGGCAGATCCAAAGCCACCACCTCTTTACCAAGATGAGATCTGGGCTGTAATTCATAAAATAATTTATTTATTAAATTATTTTAATAATTTAATTATCCCAAGGGCAGAGGGGAAGTAACAATACATACATAAATATTTTAAAGTTTTCAGATTTTTTTAAAAAAAGAAAAATCCTCTACCCCCAAACTCTATCCATGCCTACCAAATGCCTGGTCAAAAAAACCCCCAGTCTTGCATCTCTTCTAGAAGATGAGCAGGCTTGGGCTTAGATGAACCTCCTGGGGAAGCAAGTTCCATAACTCTGTCTTGGAAGGGATCAGGTGTTTATAAAATCACTCCAAGTTGCTGAAGACAGGTGAAAATATTGTTAGGCTGTGGCTGACACACCTGACACACTATTATCATGATGGCTGGTTGGAAGAAGGGTGTTATTTTGCTCCTATTGAATAACAGCGATATGGCTCATTAGTAATAACAGAGGTATCCTGCCATTGTTGGCCCTGGAAAACTCTCTGATGTCCACAGTCAATGGTGCACTTTGTGCATAGGAAACCTGGTGTGGCTTTAGACCTAGTTGTTCCACTATCTATCAGATACTTGCCCTAAGATCGTTCTTTGAGAAGACAGCTGAATTCAACAAGCCTAGGGCACTACTTATTTTTGACTTCTATCAGCTCTTCGACTCCGTGTATTAAGCAAACCCATGTGATCTGTGAGGCAATTTGGTGTTCCTGGGAAAATCATATAATTGATAGAAGTAAAAGAGCTATATAATAGAATGCAAACCTTTGTTTGAGTCATGATAAAAATATACCATGATCTTCAGTTATGACGACACTTTGTCAAGGCTGCATACAGTCACCGTTGTTGTTTGACATTTACCTCATGTGACTGATGGGAGAACTTAAAGAGGCTGTTGTCAATGGTATTAATCTAAACATCATTCTGATTTCAAATATACCAATGACATTGACCTGTGAACAGATGCAACTGATGATCAAACCTGTTGATCAAGAGGCAACATTCATTGTTTGAGTCATCAACCTGGACAGAACCTTGTCTGTTCCATCAAGCAGACACCAGTTCCCAGCTACAGCCAGCTCAAGATCAAGTAAGTGAGAATCGTCATATATTTGTGGAGTTTATAGGTTGTAATGAAGGATATTCATACTTGTGAGCACCTGCAAAGCTGCAGCTGTCACCACATTCTGAGGCCTCCAGCAGCCTATAATGGAGATGTCATGATGTCAAGCTCACTGATCATACTAATTGTATTGTGTACAGAAGTGAAATGTGGATGTGAAAGATGATTGAAGAGCAAAGGATTGATGTTTTTGACAGAAGTCATGTACACCAGTTGCTCTGAATTAAGCAGCAGAATAAGACGGATAAGGAAATTTACTGCTGAGCTCAGCAACCATCTTCATCCGCACTGGTTCTGTTTTGGCATCTCCTCTGATAGGAATATATCATCCAAATGGAAGATCATTGAATTACACCGTTTGTTTACTAAGGAAAGCCTGTATGTCGATGCCAATCACATGATCTCCAATGAGAGTTTTGGCTGCATGACAGGATTGTCAATAACAAACATAAACTGAAATCCAGCTAGATGCTTGTCAAGATCTAACCAGACATCAATCTCCGGGGAACCCAAGGTTCAAGCAGGATATGGATGTTCATGATTTCAAATTCTGAATTCATTTCCCTTTAACCTCATCAAATATTTGCTTCAAATGTGTTGTTTTCATAAACACCCCTGAACTTGCCCACTACAGTATTCATGGGAAGCAAACACTAGTGTCTCACTCAAAGAGAGCCAAGTCATTTAACAATTCAAATGGATATTCATGGATCACTTTTTGTATTATTCACTCATCCCTAGTTTTCTCCAGAAGGGCATATACAGCTAGAGAAACCAGACACATTTCAATTTACAACATATGACCTAAGCCATTTTAATGAACCTTAAAATTATGATAGATTTTCAAGAGTAATAATCTGTGTTAATAGGTAGCTAGAAGATCTGACGTACTCGCCTAATATTGCTTTCAATGTGAAATACTACTGTACAAAGGATGTTATATGATTTCAAATGTAATACACATTGGTACACATGTTCCGGATGAGATAATAGTTGTCTATGGATAAAGCCACATTAGACAGGTGCTTTTTGCAGGTGCCAATCCCCCACCCACCCTGGGGAGGAAAAAACACGGCCGCCACAGTTTGGGTCGGTGGGGAGAGCAGTCCAAATGATTTGCCCACCCCTGGGTGGGCCACTGTTACAAGTTCTGCTGTGTCCCAGGGTGGGCCGAGAAGCCATCCACATTGGACAGAACTCCAGGACTCCTGTTGTGGAGCAGGATCAGGCAGCTGCCACAAAACAGCTGATTACCCACATTGGCCTGGGTGGGGCACCAGCAACTTGCAATACATCACCGGCCTTCTCTGGCAGACACATCGTGTAGCAGCCGCCTGCTCGCCCCATGTCAGAAATGGACGAATATGTGGCAGCTGGCAGCCTGATGGCCAGCTGCATAGTGAGCTAAGGTGGGGTAAGGAGACCCAATGTGGGTTTACGTATCATGTGGCCTTACCCTATGAGAATATCTTTGTTCGGGTGTGGCATACACCATGGAAAACTTAATTTAGGTGGAAAGAATTTCAGTGGTAGTTGAGAATACTTAGCAGTTTCAGAATCAAGTTCTGCTCTCCCTGGTTTTCAGCTCAGCAAACAGAACTCCCTTTACAATACATTATCTGATCAGTGGTTAATATGTTATGCTAGTCAGAAACCGCTCATGCTTTCCTTCATCTTGGAGCATGTTTACATGAGAGGTTAACACAGAAGTTCCCAAATATTTTGCCTGCGTGAGCCCATTTTAAGACTTAAATCTAATCCCAAGACACCAGACAGCAGCAAAGACATGCAAAGTATATTAAATAGTGCCTGCAATGGTGTGATCCCACTTGGGGTCTCGACCAACAGTTTGGGAATCTCTGGGTTAACACATGATAAGGGTGAAACTAAAACATTTAAATTCTTCTGCAGACAAGCATGTAACAGGTCTTGTCTAGTTGAGGCTAACCCTCTATCTTGCACAGAGCTAGCTAACATGTTTAAGCCACAAACTGTGTTGAACCATGGTTAATCTGTATTTGCATGTCTACATGAGTGATCTTACAGGTCTTACCAAAACCCTGGTATAGAAGTAACCTTTGGGGTTTAGAGAGGCTTAGGCGATATGAGTTTGCAAATTTAAAGGCCCAACAGAAGGGGGAAACATTAAACAAGGCCAGCAATTCAGTAATTTGATTAGCTGAAAGGGATAGCATGGCAAGTTGGACTTAAGCCACTTTCTGGATTTCCTGCTCTGCATTCCTGCGCCTGTCTGCCAGCAAAGCCGTGCAGATGTGTGCTGGGGATGAGGAAAATTAATCTTGATGGCTAGATACAAGACTGGAATAGCATTTTATCATGCCATGGTACAGTGGGCTTGGACACGAGGCACATTGCTGAGGGACAGGGCGGGGAAGCATGCTCTGTCTTCGCCATGTCTGTTCTGCGAGTGTATAAATGGATGTCACTTTCCATGGCTCTCAGAGGAATTTGATTTTACTTGAGATTTTAATTTTTATTTTACTTGAGTTTTTTCTAGAGATCATTTCGACACACCTCACCAGGGATTAGCTTGTTGTTTTATTGTTTTTATATGTGAGCCACCCCGAGCTGCCTGGAGCAGGAGGGGCGGAGTAGCAAAATTTGTTAAAACAATTTAAAAAAAAAAAAAAAGAGCTGAAATTAATATCTCTGGTGAGTATTGTATCCTACAAATTCATCAGTTTCAAATTGGACCTGATTAAGCAAATGTGAGGTGCTATCATTCTTGTTTTATTTGCATATCCATTTCCGTTCTTTCAGTCATGTCAGTACTTCATTTAACAGTACTGGAAAATTCTTGAAATAGCATGTGGCAGGGTGGGGCTTTCAGAGGAGAAAGAACAGAGGGAGACATGACACCAGGAGCCAAAGGGTCAGGAACCAAAGAGTCAGGAGGAGAAGAGGAAGGGAGCCAGGAATCAAGGAGCCAGAACATGGTCAAAGCAGGGCAGAATAGAACCAAAGACTGGGAGTCAGGAGGGCAAGAAGTCAGAGCCACAGAAATAGTGAGGAGAGGAATTGTTTCAACCAACTTCCTGTTGCTACCAGCATGCTTTTATATTGCTGGCAGCCAACCAGGAAGCTACAAGGCATGGCAACGGGAAAGATGGACAGGAGGAGAGGTGGGGTGGAGACATGAGGAGGAGAGGCTGGGCAGGAAAACAGGTCTGGGTGGGAGCACCAGCAACTTGGCTGGCACTCTGACAACCCAAATGCCAGGGTTCAAGGCCAGGGGCTGTACAGTTCCCAGCATGGATGGGATGGGGCATCTTGTTCTGCAGGGAAGGCAGGCTAGGAATCTGGTGGCCCAGGCCAGTACCAGAGGTATGGAAATCAGCAAGCAGCTTTGACAAGTGTAGGTAGGTATGAATTACATTCTAGGAGGCAGGAAAGGGCTCAAAAACAGTAACTGGGAATCCCTGTGAAGCGTGTGTGTAATAGGGCTGCCCTTATCGCAGGGTGGCTATTGGACAGGGTGGCTAGGGGCGGTTGCCCTTGGCCCCGCCCAGGACCAAGGTTTTTTTTGTTTTTGTTTTTAAATATATATTTTTTTTGGTGAGGATGCTGCGGCACGTGGGGCCCACCGGCCAGCCTATGGCCTTGGTCTTATTTTGGGGAGGGGGGTATAGCATGCAACGGCACCAGGCAGTGAAGTCGCAGGGCCCCGTCACCACCCACCCATGCCGCTGCCTGCTCCTCCTCCTCCCTCCCGGCCTCTAGGATCCATGTGACTTGGCCCCAGACATTCATCGCGCTGCTCAGCTGCAGCTGCCGGCTCCTCCTCCCTCATGTCCTCCTCCCCTCCCTCACAGGAAGTTGCTTTATGCAACTTCCTAGCGGGCTGGCCAGCAGGAACATGTGGAGCAGCAGCAGCTTGTGTCGAGTCAGCGGTGGAGTCAGCAATGGATCCAGACAGGAGCCTGGAGGCAGGAGCAACAGCAGCAGCAGAGTCGGCAGCAGCATGGGACCTGGTCGGTCAGAGGAGGCAGGCAGGCGGCAGATTCTGTGCCGGCACAGGAGTCGAGACCGGAGCAGAGCGAGAGCAGCCAGCAGGCACAGTGGAGTCGGTGGGAGATCCGAGTGCGGCAACTGCTGGTGCAACTGCCGACCCCGGAGCTGGCAAGCAGGCCCATTGTGGGGCCCGGCCAGTGGCGGTGGAGTTGTGGTTGGCATGGTGGTGGCAGTGGTGGATGAGGTAAGTGCCCTGCCCCTTCTGAAAAATGGATGGGCGGAGGGGATTGCCCCCTCCACCTGTCCCCAAGCTCAGGCCCGGTAGCACCCCAAAACTGAGCAGGGGAGCACCCCTAGCTGCCAGCAGTAGAAGGGGACCCCACATTTCCCTCCCACCCTGGGACCCGCAATCCCTAAGGCCAGCCCTGAGGGCAGAGTCATTGCAAGGTGCAGGCTCTTTAAGAGAAAATAGGTAGCACCAACTTGGGCTTGTGCTAATGGGGCTGTTGGTGCTGCAGTGTAAGAAGGACAGCGCCTAGCTAAGTGCGGCTGTGAGAGCCAGAGACAAAGAAAGCTGAGACAGAACTCAGTCTGAGGGAGGCTGCTAACCAGGGAGGACTGAAAGACCTGTGGAGTAGGCAAATTAAGAGACAGGCTGTATAACAGTAAGGTAAAGGCTGGCTGGGAAAATATTGAAGCCAGTAGTGAGAGTCTGGCTAGGACTGGGAAAGACTGTGGCTGTTTAAGCAGGGGCCTGCTGGAGAACAGAACAGGTGCCTGGCCTGAAGCCCAGGAATGTATACCAGCCAAGGACTTGCTGCCCAGCTGGAAGGTCTTTAAAGCCACATGGAGTCTGCGACCAACGTGGAAAGAGACTATAGCCTATGTGCAAGGTGGAGAGCTATATGTATATAGAGATACTATCATTATGTGTTGTCAAATAAAAGAGACCTTTGAGCTACTTCCTGTGAGTGAAGACTTGTGTTGGCCCTGATCGTGACAACTTACACCAAGGGAGGCGACCCTGTCCCTGTTAGAGCGTGCCTGTCAGTGCAGTGGTCTGGGGTCAGGTGGGACTCCAGTGTGCCAGAGGAAAGTGCTGTTGGGCCCAGAAACAGAGGGGCCTAGGGACTGGCCTAGGAAAATCACCCCAGCTCTGGAAGGGGAAGTAGAGCCATGGTGTTTGGGTGAAGGTCAAAGCAGGACTCAGCTTAATGCAGAAAAGCCCCAGGGCTGGGAATCAAGGACCACCAGAGATCTGACGGGGCGGGTAGTCAGGAGTCCTAGCTTGAACAAGAGGTCTGGAGTGAGCCTAGACCACTAGCCTAGGCATGGCTGCTCTTGTCAGGATTGGTTATCAGGGAGACTAGAGGAAGAATCCAGAAAGAACTAAGGACCCCAGCGTTGCTGACATCCAGGACTCTCAATCCCAGAGTGGGAAACACACACAGAAGAAGGATCCTGAGTGCGAGATGCAGAAGATCCATTTCAGTGCCAGGTTAGGAAGCTCAGAGAGAGAGATGCCCAAGAGAAGGAGGTCTGGAACTCTGTGCAACAATGACCATGGACCATGCCTCCAGAAGGGGCCATTGGGCATTCACTCTCAGGTGGAGGCCTGAGGAACCATGAGTTCCATGGGGAATCCAACATCAGAATGCTTTTCCCTAGAAAGAAAATTGGCTGAAAGATTGAGAGGAACTGAGTCATATCTCTAGCACAACATGGAGAACAGACAGAAATAGCCATGAAGGACTGAGGAGGTGGCAGAACTGTGAGTTTATGATCCTGGTTCTGTAACAATTTGGGGCAGAGCTGGGTCACCTCCCTATTACACAATTACTGGATGGTAATTTAACACCCAGGTATTGTTTTTATTCATGGGGTAAGCTAACCTGGAGTAGATGTGAAGAATGTTTTGTGTGAATATGATTTTATTCATTGGTGCATCTGTAGTGACTCAGGCCACTTTTATACAAGGCGCTGAAAAGCACCTCCTGAGTCCCACGTTTAGAGAAAAGCCGCGCGGAGAGTGTTTATATGCCTCCCGCACTGCCGGAAGTGATGTGCTCCCCGTTGTCGGCTGCGAATTGCTGATGACAAGCCCAGAAAGTTGGTGTGACATGAGAGGCCTTTGTAGCTGTGCCCTGAGTACTTTTGATACTTGACTAATGGCAATAAGACATGGAGTAGACACACTTCAAGATTAGAGAAAGAAATAGATTTCATCATCTACTGTCCAAACAGTAATAAAGAAGGTTGAGGAATGCTGTTTATTTGCTACAATTGGAAAGAATGAGGATAATCTCCCTGCTGTTATCCATTCTAGAATCCAGCCCAGGGTTAGATAACATGAGAACTATGCTAATCATTTTTCACCTAAGCAGGCAAGCATTTTAGCACTGATGTTCTAAGCTGCGTGGGTATTTTTTGGGATGCAGCCTGTATGCAGGCCTCTAGTCTGCAGCAGGAATAAACTTCACTGTCCTGCAGTCCTGATGGAGAAATTCCCACTGAGTGGACAGACCCATAAGCTAGTCATGAGAAAGAATTATCAGAAGACCAAGGAAGCATGAACAGTGGTGAGCACACATGCTAGTGTAACTTCAAGAGGGGCAATAATTTGTAAAGAAAGGGATCTTTGTAAGCAAAAATAAAATACTAATTTAAGCTCATGGAAAACACTCTCTCACTTTAGAAAAGGAACTCATCATCAGGTCTCTGTGGAAACAACAGAAATTGATTAGACTCCATGGGTGTTAACAGACATCCCAGAGGGACGTCTGTACCATACAGTGGAGGGGAGGGCTTCCCCTGGTGAAATACACTCCAGCCATGGGAAAAAACATTCCTGTGGCTTCCCCCAGTTTGGGGGGGCAGGAAGCGACGTGTGGCTGCTCAGCTGCATTCTTGATGTCACTCCGCCCCAGCACCATGATAGACAGCCATGGCTGCCTATTACAGGCAACCATGGCTTGCCACCATGGGAACCCCCGGATGCTGGTAGGAGCCAGTCTGAGAACATATGTTCCCGCCTGACTTGCTCATTCTCTCCCAGCTGGGCGGGAGCCAGGCAAAGACTGTGGGTCCGATACACCACGCAGCCAAGATAGGAACTGGGCCCACATCTGGAAGGCCGCAGACAGATGGCCCACCGTGACACTGACCCAGCTGAGCTGAACTGGGCCTATATATACATTTTATTTGGCACTGGCTATTGCCTTGGCCATTAACAGCAAATGCATACAAAAAGAAATACAACAAATGTTTGGGTAAGCAAAAACAAATTATACACTCCTCTATTAATGGGGCCATCATCACATATGTTTTTACCCTATGTTGATGAAATGGTCAGAATGTTTTTTTAAAAAGCTTAGGAATCTCAGAGTCTGCCATTCCTTCCATAACACACCCCATCAGAGACAGAGGGTGAAAACAGACATGCACCATAACTCTGCTTTAACATTTCCTTATGCATATTGCAGGGCTGTATTGGCACCCTATGCAGCCCTGTCTGCCACATGCATAAGAAATGTTAAAGTGGTGTTAAAGTAGTTTTAAGGTGCATGCTGTTTTCACAACGTGTAGACATGATACCTTTCGTTGGGGGCATTTTTTGCTGTGGAGAGTGCAAGTGTTCAGGCTTCACAATACTTCAGGCTGGAGTCGTACTTCATCAACAACAAACACAAACAAACAGGCCACAATTTCAAAAGGAACTTGGAGAGATGGTCAAAGTGGCTAAAGGAGCACATGGACTTGGCGATCATTCTGCTTCTGGCAGGTAACTAATTTAAAAGTTATTCCTGGTCAAACAGATCTGGTATATCTCATTGTACAAAGGCTCTGTCTCCATTACTAGAAACAATTTTAGGTGCCTATGGCACCTAAAATGTTAGGTCTATGCTACAGTAGGGCTGAAATGAATAGTAGGTTCGGTATTCACAACATTTTTTTGCATTTTTGGATCTAGCAGGATCAAGAATGTTGAACATCCTGTGTCCATCTCCCGGCGGAGATCATCCACCAAGGCCACCAACGCCGTCTCCGTACCATAGCCGGGGCGGAACCCAGATTGAAAAGGGTCCAGGAAACCGATGCTGTCCAAATGCGCCTGGAGCTGCAGTGCCACTGCCCGTTCAATAACCTTCCCTAAAAAGGGAAGATTAGAGACGGGTTGGTAGCTGGCAAGTGTGTCCACATCCGAAGATGGCTTCTTCAGCAGGGGGTGCACCACAGCCTCCTTGAGACTGGGTGACAATCTCCCCTGCCGAAGGGGAAACTGGATTTGAGGCATAAAGTAGACTGAGGCATAAAGTTCACTACCCTCACCAGCACCGTCCCCAAAGCCTCCCTGGAGTCTTTCACCAACCAGGACCGGCACGGATCTAGTTCACAACTAGTGGCTCTAACAGACCCCAGGACATTCACTGCATCAGCTGGCATCACTTCCTGAAACTCATCCCAGAAAGATCGACCAGACAGTGCCTCCATAACCTCATGCCCCTCGCTTCCAATCCGGTACTGCTTCCAATCCGGTCTCAAAGTTACTCTGGATCTGAGCAATCTTGTCTGCAAAGTAGATGGCAAACTCCTCACAGCGGGCCTGGGACAAGTCCCCGTCCAGGCGGAGGAAGGCCGGACTGACCAGCCCCCGCACCACCCAGAACAGCTCCGCTGGACGCGACTTTGCAGATGCTATGAGGGCAGCAAAGAACTCCTTCTTTGCTGTCCTCACAGCCTCAATATAGGACCATAAGTGGGTCCTATGGAGAAGTCGGTCAGATTCAGAGTGAGTCTGACGCCAGAGTCGCTCTAGTCTCCTACTTACCTGTTTCATACACCACAGCCCCTCAGTAAACCAAGGGGCCCTGCGGTGACGAGATAGAGGGAGAAGACGTCTCAGAGCCACCCTGTCGATGGCCTCCCCCAGCAAGGTATTCCAATGCTGGACAAGCTCATCTGCAGAGTGGCCGTCCAGGTCTAAGGTGAACTCCCTCAGAGCCTTATGTGTGCGCACATGCACACAAACATTGTGCATCTCTATAGATGTTACACTATGCTGCACAGAACCCACATGTATTCCGCCTGGGATTAAGGGATTCACCATCCAGCTGGTCCCTCAGGCATGTAGCCTGGAATTAAACTTTGTCTTCTCCCTCTACTTTATGCCTCAGATCCAAGTGGTTGCTGAATCCTGTCACTTCACTCTGCAAAATCTGGCCCTGCCTTACCGTTGCCACCATAAAAACCCGGACATGGACTAATGCTCTAGTCATCTCTCACCTTGACTACTGCAGCTTCCTCCTTACTGGCCTCCCCTGCTCTGATCTCACACCTTATTTCTGTTCAACACTCTACTGCCAAAGTCATCCACCTTGCTCGTCGCTTTGACCACATTCATCCTCTCCTCTCCACCCTACACTGGCTCCCTTTACATGAACGCATTCAGCACAAGCTCCTGGTCTTCACCTTCAAGGCTCTTCACGGCCTTGCTCCTCCATATCTCTCCACTCTTGTATCCTACCACACTCCTGCCCAGGAGTGTCGCTCCTCCTCTGCCCCCACCCTCACCTGCTTGCAACCCCCTTGCTCCTCTAAATGTCTTTGCCTCTTCTTTCTTGCTGCCCCCCATGCCTGGAACTCCCTCCCTGGGTATGTCACTCTGCTCCCTCCCTCCCAACTTTTAAATCCCTCCTGAAAACCTCTTCTGTCAGGCCTTCCCTAGCTCATCATGAGTGAAATCGCATCCTCTTCCCTCTCACTCATAATCTAGTTCCCTGTAACTAAGTGAAGCACGTGCACCTGCAACTTCTCAACCTCATGAATGTACTCTTGCCTCTCTCTTGTCTCCCCCTCCCTTGTCTCTTATGTTGTAAGCCCCAGGTACATTGCTAGCTCTCTATAAATAATAATAATGATAATAACTAAAAAATACAAGACAAATATGACAAGTGGCCAGAAATAGTATTTCGTACCTGGTTTTTTGGACCCAAACTGAAGTGGGCAAATTTGACAAATATGTTATTCATAGAGAATATGTTTCACCTCTACTCTCTACAACCATGACACCAGGCATGTGTCTACAGTAGGATTGTCCTCTGGTAGCCTGGTAGGGCTGAAATGAAAGCAGGTGTTCCCGTTCCAAAGGGAAATACAACCTCTCAAGAGTGCTTGCGAATGTCTGTCGGTTTTGGTGATTCTGTGCTTCTGCCAATTTGTCACTTTTCTGGGACTTTTTCATCACTTTTCTGGGACTTTTTCATCACTTTGGGGGAATTTTATGACCATTTTACAGCACTTGTATGGCAATTTCCAGCACGTCCCCAGTACGTAGTCAACACATTTTCATCTCTACAGACCCCCAGGGTGCATACTGGGTACACATGGGGCTTGGGACTGGCCTGTGGCAGCCCTGTTCAACTTGCAAAAAATAGTGGGAAATGGTGAAAACAGCACGGAAGTCGGTAAGTTTCCACATAGGACAAATCTCAGCAAATATCCTGCTTCTGATCGAAGCAGCACTCACCGAGATTTCTCATTTCAGGCCTTTATTTAGGATTGCTAGATGTCTCTTATTTTAAGGGAACATCCTTTATTTCCGAATCCCACAACTCCATAGAACAGGGGTGGGCAAAGCTCCCAACCCCAAAAGCCACACACCAAAATTTTCAAATGACAGAGTCAGAAGATACACACGTTTCCAACCTTGAAGCGTCTCCCAGGCTGAGCCTCTCGTGGTTTATGATTGACAGGCGGAGCTGGAGCTCTGTGCTCCTGGCTGCTGAGATTCTAAGGAGCAGTTGTGAGATTCACTTGCTGAAACTCAGTGAATTAAAACACAGGACCAATAAAGCATCACAGAGCTGAGGACTAGCCCTGGCCAAGAATTTCACTTGAACTGCCCAAGAGCCTCCTGCAGTTCCTGAGCCACAGAACATTATTATTATTATTTTATTTATTATAATTTGTTATTGTTAACATTTATATAGTGCCAGGGATGTACCTGGCACTTTACAAAGAATAAGGTAGACACGGTCCCTGCCTGAGAGCTTACAATCTACAGACAGGGGGAGGGGAGACAGGGAAGGGGGAACAGAGGGAGAGACAAGGGATGCGACATTCAAGAGGATGTGGGAACTCAGGTACACGTTCTTGGCTTGGTCCCAGGAAGTTGAGAGTTTACAGATAACAGGTGGGGGATAATCCTGGGTGAGGATGGTTAGCAGGAGTTAGGACGGGCGGAGCAGAAGAGGTGGGTTTTGAGGAGGGACTTGAAGGTGTGGAGGGTGGGGGCAAGGCGGATGAGGGCAGGGAAGGAGTTCCAGAAGAAAGGGGGCAACGAGGGAGAAGGGACGAAGGCAGTAGGGGGAGCAGGGGAGACGTGGGAAGGTGAGGGAGGGGATGGAAGAGGAGCGGAGTGCTCGAGCAAGGGTTCGGAGGGAGATCAGGGCAGAGAGGTAGGGGGGTGCGAAGTTGTGAAGGGCTTTGTAGGTGAAGACGAAGAGCTTGTGCAGAATACGCTCAGGAGGAGGGAGCCAGTGGAGAGAGGATAGGAGAGGCTGCACATAGTCACAGCGACGGGCTAGGTGGATGATCCTGGCAACAGAGTTTTGAACAGAAATAAGGGAAGAATGATGAAAGCGGGGAAGGCCAGCGAGGAGGAGGTTGAAATAGTCAAAGTGTGAGATGACTAGGGCATGGATGAGAGTTTTGGTAGAGGAGATGGACAGAAAAGGGCGGATCTTGGCAATGTTGTGGAGGGAGAAGCGGCAGGATTTGGCGACGGAATCCATGTTGGGTTTGAAGGCTTCCCTTACTTCAGACCCCCACAGCTTCACGGTGTCCCTTATATTTCAAAATTTGACTCTAGCAACAGTACTGATTTGGTTCTAATTTGCAGTGTTGCCTGGGCTTCCCCAAATCAGCCTTTAGCACCAATGCTTCATTTGTAAAAAATGAACTGTTGGGACCCAAGCTGGGCCCAGAAGCCATGCCCCCTGTCTCAGAGCTCCTCAGAGCAGTGAGATGAACCCTATTCTCCAGCAAGCAACCCATCTACTGGACTAGCCTGCCTCTCTCAAGCTGAATGTAAAACAAGAGTTCTTGTGATTTAATCTGTATGGTGGTGGGGCAGGAAAGTGAGCCAAGTAAGCTATCCAGGTTGTTTCTGGCTTCCTTTCCAACCCTGAAATAGCCAATATCAGGCTTTTTGGGGTCTTTCACATTTTGGGGTGCACACTCCTACTGGAAACACTTCCTGGGGCTCAGGCCCCCCCAATTTAATTACTAGGGCTGAGCCCTGGCAAGCCCCACCCCCCATTAAGCCATGTATTTGCACTAAAAAGTAAAAAGTTAATTGGCAATCAAGATAAAAACTCTGGTGTGTCTGTACCCCTTATGGGTATGCGAAAGGACGTTCCTCTTTCCATGACATCTGTGGAGCTGCTGGTCTCACACAAGAGTGTAAACTAGTTCTTTAAAACTTACCAGCAATTCAGTCCACTTCTTCACTATGTTGTTCTAGGCAGGGTTTCACTGTTGAGGACAGTCAGTTTATCCTCTCCTTGCCTAACCAGAAGGGAAGGGAAGAGAAAAGAGTGCTAACAGAATGAGAGGAGAGACAAAGAGTGATGAAGTAGGTGTTAAGTGGTGTTAATTATTTGGACAGCTATAAAGCTTTCATTGTATCCTGCCTGCCATGTCATTATAAATAGAATGAAACACCGTTAACAAACAGCTCAGAGATTGCCTTCCATTTCCATTGTAAGTTTTTTGTTTCAGTCTGAGTTTCACTATGGTAGTGATGGGGTTTCCATCATAAAGGGACTGAGATTTAAAAATGCATTAACTCAAGCACATAAACATTGAGACCATGGCAGATCTGGTCCAGACTTTGGAGGCAGCGACTATGGGTCTTTTCACATGAGACACCTCCACCCATCACCATCCAGTTTTCTAAAAGTTTTTTTTGTGGGGGTGGGGTGAGATATCTCATGAGAATTTGCACCAGGGCTGAGATCTTGGCAAGATCTCGGTCCCAGTCAAAATCTCATGAGATATCTCATGAGAATCAAGAACGATTCTCATTTCATCCTTATTAAAAACCCATACAAACTTGCATAAAAAACTATCCCCACTCACCAAACACCTGGCCAAATAACAGTTATGCATTCTTTCAAAAGATGCTCAAGCTTGAGCTCTGATCAACCTTTAACTGGGGAGCAGCCACCAAGAATGCCTCTCTCTGTGTGCCTTCATTATACAGACAGTTGTACACCCTGAACCGTGCCTGGAAAGCTACTGGAAACCAGTACAGACTCTGAAGCACCTTTGTAATGTGCTATCGGTGACCCACCACTGTCAAAAGGTGAGCGGCCACATTCTGCACCAGCTGCAGCTTTCACACAGTCATCAAGGGCAGTTCATGTAGAGTGCATTGCAGGAGTTCAAGGTTATGCAGGCATGGACAATAGTGGCCATATCTGGCTCTGAAAGAAAGGGGTTTCAGCCTTCTCACCAGATGGAATTGGTGAAAAGTACTTCTAGTAACTGCCACAACCTGAAGCTACAGGCACAGTGTTGAATCCAGGAGCACTCAAAGGCTCTGAGTAAACAAAGGAGGTTGGACTCCCATCAATGATAGATGCTCCTATCTCCTGAAAAGTCAAAAGGCCTGTCAGCCATCATCAACCTCCCTCTTGTCTGGATTCATCTTCAGTTGACTCATGCACATCCACCCCTCAGTGGCATTCAAACACTAAGCAAGCACTGAGACTGCAGGACCTAGATTGGATGAAAAAGAGATAAGAGTTGGGTGTCATCGGCATATCAAGAAAACCTCATTCCAGATTTACACATGATATTACTCAGCAGCCTCAGATAAACACTGAATAATAGGGGTGGGAAAACCGGTAAATCCGGTATCCGATAATGCCGGTACCGGGCGTACCGGCATTATCGGATTCGACCCAGTAAATCCGGTCCGGGTACCGGATACCGGATTTTTTTACATTGCAGCCATTTTTAAATGGCTGCAATGTAAAAAACTTAAAGCCCCACCAAAAAAGTTAAAAAAAACAAACCCTCCCCGAGTCCAGGCTGCGCGGGTGGAAGGGGGGACACCCCCCACCCACCCTGCCCAGCCTGGATTTTTGTTTAAAAAAAGACTCAGAGGCGAGCCCACCCCCCAGCACCAGCGGCCGCGGCGTCCCCGCAGCCGCCGGTAAGTATGACCCGATCCCTGGGGGGGGTGTTTAACACCCCCCCAACCCCCCAGGGATCACCCCTACTAAAGTTCAGTGCTTGCTTACCTTGCGGAGCTCCGGCGGCGGCGGCGGGCGGTCCGGCGGCCTCAGCGCCGGCTGTGGCTGCCGGCGTCAGAGACGCTCTAGGCCTTCCGGGGAAACCCGGAAGTTCCCCGGAAGGCCTAGAGCGTCTCTGACGCCGGCAGCCACAGCCGGCGCTGAGGCCGCCGGACCGCCCGCCGCCGCCGCCGGAGCTCCGCAAGGTAAGCAAGCACTGAACTTTAGTAGGGGTGATCCCTGGGGGGTTGGGGGGGTGTTAAACACACCCCCCCAGGGATCGGGTCATACTTACCGGCGGCTGCGGGGACGCCGCGGCCGCTGGTGCTGGGGGGTGGGCTCGCCTCTGAGTCTTTTTTTAAACAAAAATCCAGGCTGGGCAGGGTGGGTGGGGGGTGTCCCCCCTTCCACCCGCGCAGCCTGGGAGGGGGAGGGGGAAGGAATTAATTTATTTCATTGATTTCAATGGGGACACAGCGCCCCATTGAAATCAATGAAATAAAACCGGTACCGGTATACCGGATTTAATCCGGGAATCCGGTTTTTAGAGAACCGGTAACCGGTAAATCCAGTAGCCGGTAATGGGCCCGGGGTCCCACCTCTACTGAATAATAGGTGCGACAAGATGAAACCCTGCAGGGACTCCATCTGGTGAGGTCCTGAGGAGACAACAAGCAGCCGCCTATCACCATCCTCCGAGACTCTTCCGTCAGGAATGAACAGAACTAATCAAGAGAGGTCATGTAGATACCTGGTTATGCAGTTGCATCATCAACACCTCATGGTAAACTGCATCAAAGACCACCAAAAGGTCAAATAAGATCATCAGGGTACAATTTCTCCAGTCAATCTTCAGGTGTAGATTGTTGACCACGGCCACGAGCAGTCTCAGTATTATATCCAGAATGAAAGCGAGACTGATGTGGGTCTAGGAATCTGATAGCATCCAGGTACTCCTGAAAGTGCATGGTGACCACACATTCAATAACTGTTCCGAAAAAGGGGAGAGGTGATAACTGCTGAATAAGCTGCGTAAGGAGGTTGTGGAATCTCGTTCCCTGATGTTTTTAAGCAAAGACTGGACAGGCATCACGGATGCTTTTGGTCCCATCTACGCTATGGAAAGCTACAATTTTCTGGGACCTTGCTAGTTCTTGATATGGTTAATACATAGTTCAGTCTTGCGATATAGATGAATCAAAAATGATTTCTACAACCTTGTCTTTGAATCTTGATGCAGCTATGGCAAAGTCCACATCTGTAGCACAACTAGGAGACACACACTTCACATATGATTTAGACAAGTCTACACAGGAAGTTCAAATGGTGTCAGGTGTAGTTTACTTGCATGTGGCTACTGCAACATGGTGATCTTTCAAGTTGTAGGCATGACTTTTGATAAAATTCAAAGGAATTAGGTCTGCAAGTATCAGGAATAAGAGAGAATAAAGCCAGAAAGAGAAGGATGGAAGCCACAGTATATTGTTTGGATCAGTTATGCAGGAATGTTCATAGGAGCCATAATTTGGCGCCTATGAACCAAACGGGAGCATATATCACCTATGCTCCGTGCTCTGCACTGGCTGCCTATAGCGTACCGAGCCAGATTCAAGATGTTGGTATTGATCTATAAAGCCCTACACGGTCTGGGCCCCTCATACCTCGGGGACCACCTCACCCTCCATGCCTCAGAGTGATCCCTTCGGTCCACTGGGGGCTCCTTCTTGGAAGTCCCCTGGGTGAGATGGGGGGCCATAATGGAGAGGGCGTTCTCAGTGGCTGGGCCGCAACTCTGGAACTCCCTCCCGGAGGAAGCCCGCCTGGCCCCAGGTCTGCTGGCATTTCGTCGAGCCTGCAAGACCTGGCTGTTCGCCCAGGCCTTCAGAGGGGAGGAGGGGAGGGTGGGGTAGTTTGGGGGGGTTGGATATGGGATATTGATTTTTTAAATTATTGATGAAGTTGTTTTTTAAATATTGTTTTTATGGAATTTTATTGTATTTGTTATTTGTTGTAAGCCGCCCCGAGATGCCGTGGGCATGAGGCGGCGGCTAAAAAATATTTATAAATAAAAATAAATTAAAAATAATTTCTCCAGACCAGAAAATTTTATAGGGAAAACACAAGGCCTAATTAACTAATTAAGGAATTACATGTTCTTAATCATCTCCAATTTTCCAAATACTGTCATGAATCCACAAGGGATCCTAGATTCAATGAGTGAGACACACTGACACCTGGGCTGATGTAGGACGTTGCTGCTCAGAACGTCAAGTGTGATCTACCAGTCAATCAAGTGATGTTGATGAGTAGATCCCCAGACTCTTGCTTCCAGCATGGTTTTCATTTGCAGTTGCATGTGTGTTGCAGTCATGTCAAGGTGCACAGTGGGGTTTGGCATGCAGCGAGAGAGACGTGAGGAGAGGCAGCAAAATGAGCAGAGCATGTGGGGTCACTCCCCTGCCCTTGCCCCACCTCCATCTCAGAGGAAGCTCTCCCCACTTCTCGCCCCCCACCCCAGCTCCCTGGGTCTAGTTTCTTCCCTGCAAAAACCTTTCCTCTCCGGCTGAGTCAGTGCAGCCGCCTGGCTCCTCCTGGAGATGGCTGTGAGGTGGGGCGGCCTCCTTTCGGGCAGTGCAGCCCTGGAAGCAGCACCCTCATCAGCCTTGATCTAACTGGCTGACCATACTCCCCAGCTCTAGGGTCACGCCAGTCCCCCTGAGGTGTTGGAAGTAAGAGGGTATGGGGGGTTGTGAGGGTCTGAGGTGGTGGATGCAGGGGGCATGGGGGGGTGAGGATCTGTGGAGGATGAAGCTGGGGGTATGGAGGGCATGAGGGGACCACAGCAAGAGAGGGGTAGGCTGAGAAGGGAAGTGATCCATGACACTGATCCCTCTCAGCTCCTGCTAACCCCCTTGCACCTCCTCCTCCCACCTCACAGATCAGTTGGAGAGGGGCCAGATTGGAGAGCTATATATTTCTTATGTGCACAATTCACAAGTGTCTTGAGCAGCTGCTTCTGGCTGGGGGTGTGGCTGTGCAAATTAGGGCCGAGCCACGCCCCCATGTCACTGGTAGATCTCTGAAAGCCAACACCTCACTTCAGTAGATCTCCGGCTGATAAAGTGTGGGCACCCCTGATGTAGGAGGAAGCAGCAGAAATAATTTAAAAATTGTTGTTGTTTTGTTATTTATTATTATTCTTATGATTATTATATTAGCATTTATATAGCACCAGCGATGTACCTGGTGCTTTACAGAGAATAAGGTAGACATGGTCCCTGCCCGAGAGTTTACAATCTAAAAACAGGGGGAGTGGAGATAGGGAAGGGGAGAGGGAGAGACAAGAGATGCAACAATCATGAGAATGCAAGAACTCAGGTACATTTTCTTGGCTTGGTTACAGTACATTGGGAGTTTACAGATAACAGGTGGGGGATAATCCTGGGTGGGGATGATTAGCAGGAGTTAGGAAGGGCTGAGCGGAAGAGGTGGGTTTTGAGGAGGGACATGAAGGTACGAAGGGTGAGGGCAAGGCGGATGTGGGCAGGGAGGGAGTTCCAGGCATGTGGGGCAGCGAGGGAGAAGGGACGAAGGCGGTTGGGGGAGCAGGGGAGGCGTGGGAGGGTGAAGAAGGGGGTGGAAGAGGAGCGGAGTGCTCAAACAGGGGTTCGGAGGGAGATCAGGGCAGAGAGGTAGGGGGGAGTGAGGTTGTGAAGGGCTTTGTAGGTGAAGGCGAGGAGCTTGTGCAGAATACGCTCAGGAGGAGGGGAGGCTGCACATGGTCAAAGCGACGGGCTAGGTGGATGATCCTGGCAGCAGAGTTTTGAACAGAGATGAGAGAAGAAAGGTGAGAGCGGGGAAGGCCAGCAAGGAGGCCATTGGGGCCTAATATTAGAGGAGCTGGGTGGTCTCTGTCCAGTTTACAATCAGCGTTCAGCAAAGTCCACTTGGCATTTTGACACAGTTGGGTCTGAGTTGGCTGTCAATGTGGCTCAAAAACCACTGTGATGTAAAATATGGGAAGCCTGCTTTGATTGCAGATTCAATCTTCCCGTCATTGTGCCAAGCATCTAGCATGTAATTGCAGTGCCTTTAGTGCTGAATTTGTTGATAATGGTATTTAGTGTAATGGGGAGCCAAAATCTTTCTGGCTGCCTATCAAAGGCAGCCTCATGACAAAACTCTCTTGTGATGTGGCTTTGCTCTGTAGAACTGCTGATCATCAGTCTGTATTGTATTGTCACTCTAGGATGTGTTGACATTTGCCTGCAGGCAAAAGACAAGGAGCTTTTCTTAGAACTGGAGAAGAGAGTGGCAATAGGAGTACTGATAGCAGAATTCAGAACAGTTATTATAATGATATTTGTGGAATTTCTTCTCCAGTCCCACAGCCATGTCCCTTGGCACAGGGGGAAAATAGTAAAAATATTAATGCACAACAAAAATAGGAATTAGCTACTACTCTCTTAAGCAAACAAATATGGAGCAAGCAAGGAGATTCAGTACATAGGGGAAGAATGGAACAGAACTGCAAATGTGGGAGCCGCATCCTTGCCAACATTAGTACTACTCAACAAATGGAATTTGCATACTGTGGGGGAATTTGGATATTCTGACATTGATTTTTGTCCCAAATTAGTAGGTAAAATTAAAAAACGGATCATTTCTTCAGGAGGAGATTCTAAAAATTCATATTTGAATCAATCATAAATGTTTCATTTCCAGGGACCATTTAGTCAGTGCAGAGATGTCATTCCAACCAAGTCCCTGCTCCCCAATGGACCTTGTTCCCTAATGGAATACACCTCCCATACAATTTTTGTATGGAGAGGGTGTTTCAATTTGTTTACATAATATTGGAATTTTAGATTTTTAATGTGGTTTTTATATTGTCTTAGATTGTTCTATTTTTGTTGGAAGCCGCCCCGAGATGCCGTTGGCATGATGGAGCAGCATATAAATGTAATGAAATAAATAAATAAAATAAATAATAACACACCTAATTGATCCTTATGGTCATTGGGGATTTTGTTGCTTCAAACAGCTATGGGGCAAAGAAGATTAAGAATGCTCACAATGGGTGTAAACAGACAGACGTGGAGGCTGCCCACCCTCGGAGCTGCTCTAGGGGAAGACCCCTTTGTTCGCCCACTTCCAGCTCCACTTTGGTCCACTTTAGATGGACTGGCGTTTCCCCGGTCTGCCTGTATGGTGCTCTGCCGCCCCGCCCTATAGTGTTGGACCGGCTCACCAGATGCTCTAGACTGGCGGCCGCAACTTTGTACTGACTAGGGCAACAGCCAGCAGGACGTGGAGCCGCACTATGGGTCTACCCAAAAGACGGACAGCAGCTCCACTCTTGGCCGTTGCCCCAGGTTTGATCATCCCACTCCATGTAGCATGCTCCAGGATATTCCAGAGCACCACCGGCAGGGCTGCTCTGGTTTGCACATCTGACATCTGCTCTTAGTCTTTACACGGACAGGCCAACCTGGGGGTGAAGTGGGCTGGCACAAGTAGAAGTGGAGCTACTATTTGTCTAAAAGCACCAAAAGAAGCTGGTATGGTGTGGGTGGACAGGTCTGCCCATTCTCACGTAGGGACAGACCGTAGCTCAGAAACTGTGGAGTTGCAGTCTGTCCCAGGTCAGTGATGTGGCTAGTGCAGGTAGGGCAAAGACAGATGGTCTCCTTTCCTTCCCAGCCCCAGTCATGGAGAAACACCTGCAATTCCTAATGTTTTGGGTGTTCCACAATGCATATGGGATTGCAGGTCTTTACTGTATTAAACTCAATGGGTAAAGGAAGTACCTTCAATAGAATTCTGCTGTGTGGTTTCATCAGTGTTATGTGCTATAGGACTAGTCACACAGGTGACTACTAAGTAGAGGAATGTCAGCTTTTAAGAACTATTAGCTCTTCTTTCTTGCTCAGGTTTTGAACCTGCAGTCTGATGTAAGCAGGCAGTCTCTTACCCACAGTGGGGAGTCCCATTTATATCACTAGGGCCCTACATGGATGCAAGTCACTGCCCTTGTGGATCAGGTTGCAGAATCAGGGTGGGAGGCAAATGTTTGTTGGTGGTGTCTATCAACAGTGGCATCATTGCCACTCAAAAATTACAATCAAGGACCTGTGTTCACTACATTTTCCTCACTGCTGCCAATGGGAAAAATACAGTGAACACAAGTGCTTAATTTTACAGTAAATAAGTGAAATCATTTGATCAGTGCTTCAAAATTAGTATTCATATTTAGTTCCCCCAAGTCCTTCTTGAAGGAATTGTAAGTTCTTTGGCGATGTAAGATAAACAAGCCTTATCACTAAAATCCCACAGAATGAATTCCATTGATCATTTTACTGTATTCAGTGATCAGTGTTTTTTATGCCTGTGAATATATAGTTGTCAGTTTCTAAATTACCCTCAGTCTCTACAGCTATGTAGAAGGTGTTCTATATGGTATGTGCTGACATCCTCTTGTTTAGTACACTTCTCTAAAGTGGTTTGGATGCAGATCACGAGACACATTGCACAAAATGATGCTGTCTACATTTTTACTTTTTAAAGGCCCCCGGGGATTAGATCTTTAAAAACATAAGAAGTGCCATACTGGGCCAGACCAATGGTCCATGGAGCCCAGCCTCCAACAGTTGCCAGTCACGGGGACCTGGGAGAAGCACCCAACAGGTCACCATGCTATCCATTCCCTGTGAGTCATCCCCAGGCTCCCGACAGTAAAGGGTTTTGTTCCCCAATCCTATCTGGCTAATAGCTGCTAATGGAGCTATCTTCCAGAAACTTGTCCAAACCTCTTTTAAACTCAGCTATACTGCTGGCCTTGACCACCTCCCCTGGCAGTAAATTCCACAACCTAATTGTACGCTGAGTGAAAAAATACTTTCTTTTGTCTGTTTTTACTCTGCCACCTGTGAGTTTCATGGAGTGTCCCCTAGTTTTAGTACTAGTTGAGAGGGTAAATAACCGTTCCCTGTTTACAAGTTCCACACCACTCATGATTTTATAGACCTCTATCATATCTCCTCTCAGCCGTCTCTTTTCCAAGCTGAAGAGCCCCAACCTATCAAGCCTCTCCTCATACGGGTGCTGTTCCATACCCTGGATCATTTTTGTTGCCCTTCTCTGTACCTTTTCTAGTTCCGCTATGTCTTTTTTGAGATGGGGTGACCAGAACTGCACACAATATTCAAGGTGCGGTCACACCATTGATTTGTATAGAGGCATTATGACATCCTCAGTTTTATTCTCTATTCCCTTGCGAATAATTCCTAACATTCTATTTGCTTTTTTGACCGCTGTGGCACACTGGGCTGAGGATTTCAGTGTATTATCCACAATCACTCCCAGATCCTTTTCCTGAGTGGTAACTCCTAGCTTAGTACCTAGCATTGTGTACTCATAATTTGGATTATTTTTCCCAATGTGCATCACTTTGCACTTGTCCACATTAAATCTCATCTGCCATTTAGATGCCCAGGCACCCAGTCTTGTACGATCTTGCTGCAGCTCCTCACAGTCTGCTTGTGTTCTGACTACTCTGAATAACTTGGTGTCGTCTGCAAATTTGATCACCCCACTCTTAACACCCTTTTCCAGATCATTAATGAATACATTATTTATATATATATACGAAGTGAATGGATTACTGATAATTCCACGGAGGAAGACTGTGAACATGAGCTAGACTGCAAATGCCTCCCCCCCCCCAATTAAGATTCCAATCTTCCATGTACTGCATGCAATTGGTCCCCTGCACCTGCACAGAACTCTACTAGAATTATGAGCATTCCTAATAGCACAAAAGTACACCTACAGTTCAAGATCGAGCGTTAAGTACTAAGTGACCATAGCTGTGCATGGCATCTACCTTCATCTATTTTTTATTTAAATTTATATTTATAGCAGGTTACCGCATATAAAAATGCAAAAATTAGACACCGATTAAATAAAAGCAACCAGAAATATAAAATAAAATCCAATATAAACATAACTCCTCCCCCTCCAAAAAAAACCTTCACCCCTCTAGAGCCTATCTCCATTTACCACATCCTCAACCAAATAGAAAAGTCTTACCCTGCCTTCAGAAGATGTATGTACAGGCTTGGGCTTTGGTGAGCTTCCAGGGGAAGGGAGTTCCAAGGATGTGGGGCAGCCACAGAGAATGTCTCTCTGAGGACCTTAGTGGTACAAACTTGGTGAAATGATGGAAGGAGCAGGAGACTGTTGTTGGCTGCCCTTGTCCTTAAGGATCTCAATGGAACGTATGGGAGGAAGCAGTAGTTCTAGCGGATGCCCAGTAATATGTACCTTTGAAAGTAGTTATAAACCAAACAAGAGAAAGTCTGGAGTATAAAGAAGATTTTTCATTGTTGAGGGGGGTTTTTTTTGTTTGTTTTGAGAAAAACCCACGTAATATTTCAAGGATAATCAGGTCAGAAAAAAATAGCTCATAGAAGAGAAAAGCAAAATTATTTTTTAGGAGCAGAGTCATGTGGTATTGAATCCACTGTGTAAGTTACTGACTAGGTTACAAGCGGTCTGCTACCTCTTAGAAGATGTCTCCCTGACATAGTATGCCCTGAGAGAGCTGTTCAGGGCCCATAGGTGGTGATGAGGAGTCAGTGCAATGCATCCCTCCATAGGTTAACTCCCCCTTCTCTCTATTTGTGAGAAGGAGGCATCAGCCCCATTCTCCGTGTCTGACCATGCTGATTCTTTCTGCTTGGAGAGAAGCAGCTCCTGGCCCTCCAGGTGTTCTCTGCCTGTTTGTGTGGAGGGGGTGGATCTAAGAAAACCATGTGATGTGCTCTCACATGCATGGACCCCATAAACAGAGCCCTGATGGCACCACACTCATCTTGCCATAAGGCCAGCTATGCCAGCTGGCATACAGATATAAGTGCAGTGTTTCCTACCTATAGCCTTTCAATGAGTTACCAGCTGGGAGCTTTTGGAGTTGGTGCCATCACCAAAACATTCTGATCATCATGTGACGTCACCAAAAAGTTCTGATCAGCCTACCAGAGCAAAAGCTAAAGTTTGTTCTGAATTATGAGCTAAGACCTCACAGGGGCAGGTTGGATTTGTATGATCCAAGTCAAATGGGAGCCAATATGTGGCAAAGAACTGGGCTCTGCTCTGCTGTTATGTTCCCAGCTACCACAGGACAAGGCCTGGGGCAGCTGCTGTGGCCACTAAGATGTCTGGGTTTTTGCAGCTTTATCTGCAGAAAACATTGGTATCTGTTTATGGGCCAAGAGATAAAGTGAACAATGGAAAATAGGATTAACCTTCTAACACGGACAGAAAACACTACCAGCTTGTGAGCTTGATGACCCAGTCCCGAATCCTGAGTGGGATGGGATGCAAAGAGAAGTGCTATATTATACAAGAGCTCTGGATTGGAGGGGATGTTCTGCCCACAGGAGACCCACTCTCACCCAACCAGGGAGATCCTCGTTGTTCACTCTGTCCCCAATCCAAACATCCTTGCTGCTGCCCCTGTGTTGCCTCCTGCTGTGACTTCATGCTGGGCTGCTTGAGTTTGGTGTGGAGCAGAGGTGGGGGCAGAGCAAAGGAACATGCACAAAGCCCCTATATCTGAGGAGTGAGTGGGAGTAACTATAATCTGGACAGAAGTACAAGAAGTTTCTGCAGCTCACTATAAAAAAGCAAATTTGAAAGCTGATCTGAAAGTGGTTTAGTAATTAATATGCTGTGTGCAAAATCAATTAAATATGCAGGAAGGCGTTTAGCACCGATGGGAAAAGAACAGGTGCTAGGACTGAACCTAGGATCATGCCTTAGATTGTGCCTGTGTTAAGGAAACGCAGGTGCTGATGCACAATGGCGTAGCTACAGTGGCGTGGGTGAGCACATTTGCACCCCAGCCTGCTGGGGGGGGGGGCGTAGGCAGGGACAGCCCCCTCGCCTGCAGTGACAGTGGTGGCAGCGGGAGGGGTGAGGGAGGCGGGAGCGCAGAGGAGCCCATAACTGAGGCTTGAGCCCGGACCCTTCTCAACCTTGCTATGCCCCTGCTGATGCACAAAGGAAAACAACTACCTGGGCAACACCCATTGACTCCTGGGTATATAAGAAGGGAAGCCCAGTAGTAAGGGGAGTCTCTTGTGGAGAGGCGCCTAAGGGACGGCTTGCTGCTACAGCAGAAGACTGGAACCTGACTAACTAGCCATGGAGCCTGGGCAGCACTGAAGCACAGACTGGCACTTCAAGCTACAGCCTGACAGCAGGATTAACTGCAGGATTTATAAGGAATCCAGAGGACGATAATGTGGGATCTATTTTATTTATTTATTTATTTATTAATTAAAAGATTTAATATCCCGCCCCTCCTGCCACAGGCAGCTCGGGGCGGCTCACAACAACACAAATCAACAATTATAAAACCATAAAATTATAAAAACATATCATTGCCCCCCCCCATCCTTATCCTCCCCCACCCTCTACCCATCCCCCCCACCAAACGCCTGGCGGAACAGCCAAGTCTTACAGCTTTTACAAAAGGAGGAAAGGTTCGGAGCCAGACGCATCCCCACTGGAAGGGAGTTCTACAGCCTCGGTGCAGCCACCGCGAAAACCCTCCCCTGCATGGCCCCCCGGAAAACTCGGGGGACCACAAGAAAAGCATCCCCTGATGACCACAGGGGCTGGCCCAGTACCCCGGGGGGTGAGGCAGTTCCACAGATAGGCAAGGCCCAGACCGTGTAGGGCTTTATAGGTACTTAACACCAACACGTTGAATTGGGCTCGGAAGACTATCAGCAGCCAATGCAGAGAACGGAGCACTGCTGTAATATGCTCCCAGCAGCCCAGTCCCACCAAAAGATGGGCCGCTGCATTCTGCATCAGCTGCAGCTTCTGGGCCGTCACCATGGGTAGCCCCACGTAGAGTGTGTTATCATAGTCCAGTCTTGAGATGATGAAAGCATAGAAGATGGTGGCCTGGTCGGAGTCCGAAACATACGGCCTAAGTCGACCTGTACCTGTAATTGGCGAAAGGTACCCCTCGCCACAGCCTCCACTTGAGCATCCAGACAGAGCTGTGCATTGAGGAGTACCCCCAGACTCCGCACTTGGGGAACCAATGGAAGACAGACCCCATCTATGATGGGGGCCATTAACTCCATCACCTTACCCACCAGCATCACCTCCATCTTGTCAGGATTCGGCTTCAGTCAATTAGTCCTCATCCAATCCCCCACAGCCATCAGACACTGAGTAAGCACAGAGATTGCGGGGTCTGGGTCTGTTGAAAAAGAGAGGTATAGCTGGGGGTCATCAGCATACACCAAACCTCCTAATCACCTCGCTGAGAGGTTGCATATATGCGTTGAACAGGAGGGGGGACAACACCGAACCCTGCATGCCACCACACGCGAGGTCTTGGTTTGATGAAAAGCACTCCTCGAGTACCACTCGCTGGGTTCTCCCGGTCAGGAATGAGCTGAACCATTCAAGAACAGTCCCGCCCACCCCCTGCACAGTCCCACAGGCGTGCCACCAACATCTCGTGATCAACCGTATCAAAAACAGCTGAAAGATCTAATAGAACAAACAGGGTCAAATGACCCTGGTCCATCTTCCGGCGCAGATCATCCACCAAGGGCACAAGTGCAGTCTCCGTGCCATAACCCGGATGAAATCTCGACTGAGAAGGATCAAGAAAACCGATGCGGTGAAGATGCCCCTGCAACTGCCGAGCCACCACCTGCTCAATAACCTTCCCTAAAACGGGAAGGTTAGAGACAGGTCGATAGCTGGCAAGGAAGTCAACATCAAACGATGGTTTCTTGAGCAGAGGTCGCACCACCACCTCCTTGAGACTGCCCGGCACTCTGCCCTCTAACCATTGGGGGTGGTCAATGAAGGGAGGCATTGATCACCCCCACCAGCAACGACCCCATTGTCTCCTTGCAAAATTTAATTAGCCAAAACGGGCACGGATCTAATTCACAACAGGTGGCCCTAACATCCCCAAGGGTCCTGATCGCATCAGCAGGTGTCACCAACTGAAATTGATCCCATAAAACCAGACAAGGCATGACTTCCATAACCTCTGGTTCCACTAGTGTAATAAGTGCAGCATCAAATCGTGATGAATACAAGTGATTTTATCCACAAAATAATTCACAGACCTATCAGAGCGTGCTGTAGATGACTCCACTCCAAGGTGAATGGAGGCTGGACTGACCAGCCCCCACACCACCTGGAAAAGCTCCGCTGGGCGAGATTTTGCAGATGCTATGAGAGCAGCAAAAAAAGCTTTTTTCGCTGCCCTCATAGCCTTGGCATATGCTCATAAACTGGCTCTTTACCACAATCTGTTGTCTTCAGTACAATAACATAATCGCTCCAACTACTGCCCTTCTCGCTACAGCACTCGCAGCTCCTCCGAAAACCATGGAGGCCTACAGTGCTGTCGCCTGGGCAGCGGACATCTAGAAGCTGTCCGATCAATTACCTCAGTCAACAGAGTGTTCCATAGTGCGACGAGGTCATCGATATGATGGTCGTTGAGGTCAGAAGGTACCTCCCCGAGAGCTAACCGTTCTGGTTCCATTAGCCTCCGGGAGTGAACCATTCAAATTGGCTCCACACCCTTCTGGGGGCAGACATGTGCTAGGAGAGAGGTCTGTAGGAGATAATGATCCGACCATGACAAGGGCACTGCTGATATCTTCCCCCAATAATGGAACACCCGCCTCAAGGCCAATGCAAAACATGAGATCGAGAGTATGTCCCCCCTGATGTGTCAGGCCACTGACCATTTGGGACAGGCCCACGGTGGCCATGAACTCATGCTCCACTCTCCCAAGGTCAGCGTCGGTGTGGATGTTGAAGTCCCCCCAGACTAATGCTTTTGGGGACCGCAGCACCCTTGGAAACTGCATGGACTATGCTGGAGACCAACTAACGTGGGAGAATCCCTTCTTGGAGGACTGGGCTGGTTGTAGGGGTAGAATAGAGGCCAGACGTTATTTTATCAACATACATTTAATATATATACTAAATTCCTTACCATACATTCCTTACCATACATTCCTTACCTTATTTTTATCAATAACTAAACGTGCACATTTTACAATTATGAAACTAATTTATTATCATAATTTGACAAGGAACAATTGTGTCAGACTAATTTAAGTCTGTTNCGGTGCAGCCACCGCGAAAACCCTCCCCTGCATGGCCCCCCGGAAAACTCGGGGGACCACAAGAAAAGCATCCCCTGATGACCACAGGGGCTGGCCCAGTACCCCGGGGGGTGAGGCAGTTCCACAGATAGGCAAGGCCCAGACCGTGTAGGGCTTTATAGGTACTTAACACCAACACGTTGAATTGGGCTCGGAAGACTATCAGCAGCCAATGCAGAGAACGGAGCACTGCTGTAATATGCTCCCAGCAGCCCAGTCCCACCAAAAGATGGGCCGCTGCATTCTGCATCAGCTGCAGCTTCTGGGCCGTCACCATGGGTAGCCCCACGTAGAGTGTGTTATCATAGTCCAGTCTCGAGATGATGAAAGCATAGAAGATGGTGGCCTGGTCGGAGTCCGAAACATACGGCCTAAGTCGACCTGTACCTGTAATTGGCGAAAGGTACCCCTCGCCACAGCCTCCACTTGAGCATCCAGACAGAGCTGTGCATTGAGGAGTACCCCCAGACTCCGCACTTGGGGAACCAATGGAAGACAGACCCCATCTATGATGGGGGCCATTAACTCCATCACCTTACCCACCAGCATCACCTCCATCTTGTCAGGATTCGGCTTCAGTCAATTAGTCCTCATCCAATCCCCCACAGCCATCAGACACTGAGTAAGCACAGAGATTGCGGGGTCTGGGTCTGTTGAAAAAGAGAGGTATAGCTGGGGGTCATCAGCATACACCAAACCTCCTAATCACCTCGCTGAGAGGTTGCATATATGCGTTGAACAGGAGGGGGGACAACACCGAACCCTGCATGCCACCACACGCGAGGTCTTGGTTTGATGAAAAGCACTCCTCGAGTACCACTCGCTGGGTTCTCCCGGTCAGGAATGAGCTGAACCATTCAAGAACAGTCCCGCCCACCCCCTGCACAGTCCCACAGGCGTGCCACCAACATCTCGTGATCAACCGTATCAAAAACAGCTGACAGATCTAATAGAACAAACAGGGTCAAATGACCCTGGTCCATCTTCCGGCGCAGATCATCCACCAAGGGCACAAGTGCAGTCTCCGTGCCATAACCCGGATGAAATCTCGACTGAGAAGGATCAAGAAAACCGATGCGGTGAAGATGCCCCTGCAACTGCCGAGCCACCACCTGCTCAATAACCTTCCCTAAAACGGGAAGGTTAGAGACAGGTCGATAGCTGGCAAGGAAGTCAACATCAAACGATGGTTTCTTGAGCAGAGGTCGCACCACCACCTCCTTGAGACAGCCCGGCACTCTGCCCTCTAACCATTGGGGGTGGTCAATGAAGGGAGGCATTGATCACCCCCACCAGCAACGACCCCATTGTCTCCTTGCAAAATTTAATTAGCCAAAACGGGCACGGATCTAATTCACAACAGGTGGCCCTAACATCCCCAAGGGTCCTGATCGCATCAGCAGGTGTCACCAACTGAAATTGATCCCATAAAACCAGACAAGGCATGACTTCCATAACCTCTGGTTCCACTAGTGTAATAAGTGCAGCATCAAATCGTGATGAATACAAGTGATTTTATCCACAAAATAATTCACAGACCTATCAGAGCGTGCTGTAGATGACTCCACTCCAAGGTGAATGGAGGCTGGACTGACCAGCCCCCACACCACCTGGAAAAGCTCCGCTGGGCGAGATTTTGCAGATGCTATGAGAGCAGCAAAAAAAGCTTTTTTCGCTGCCCTCATAGCCTTGGCATATGCTCATAAACTGGCTCTTTACCACAATCTGTTGTCTTCAGTACAATAACATAATCGCTCCAACTACTGCCCTTCTCGCTACAGCACTCGCAGCTCCTCCGAAAACCATGGAGGCCTACAGTGCTGTCGCCTGGGCAGCGGACATCTAGAAGCTGTCCGATCAATTACCTCAGTCAACAGAGTGTTCCATAGTGCGACGAGGTCATCGATATGATGGTCGTTGAGGTCAGAAGGTACCTCCCCGAGAGCTAACCGTTCTGGTTCCATTAGCCTCCGGGAGTGAACCATTCAAATTGGCTCCACACCCTTCTGGGGGCAGACATGTGCTAGGAGAGAGGTCTGTAGGAGATAATGATCCGACCATGACAAGGGCACTGCTGATATCTTCCCCCAATAATGGAACACCCGCCTCAAGGCCAATGCAAAACATGAGATCGAGAGTATGTCCCCCCTGATGTGTCAGGCCACTGACCATTTGGGACAGGCCCACGGTGGCCATGAACTCATGCTCCACTCTCCCAAGGTCAGCGTCGGTGTGGATGTTGAAGTCCCCCCAGACTAATGCTTTTGGGGACCGCAGCACCCTTGGAAACTGCATGGACTATGCTGGAGACCAACTAACGTGGGAGAATCCCTTCTTGGAGGACTGGGCTGGTTGTAGGGGTAGAATAGAGGCCAGACGTTATTTTATCAACATACATTTAATATATATACTAAATTCCTTACCATACATTCCTTACCATACATTCCTTACCTTATTTTTATCAATAACTAAACGTGCACATTTTACAATTATGAAACTAATTTATTATCATAATTTGACAAGGAACAATTGTGTCAGACTAATTTAAGTCTGTT
>QEPC01009034.1:274576-290412 GCA_003113815.1 Sphenodon punctatus | reverse complement strand
AGGAGATATTGATGATTCAAATACACGAGGCCAGTATGGATTTTGAACACAAGCAATTAACGTTTAAGCAGCAATAACTTTTTATTTTCCTGATGGATATTTTTCAAACTTTGTGTGTATGATGGTCCTCACAACTTACAGCCATGGTTTAATTTTCAGAAAGGTAGGTCAAGCGGTTTCGTCAAAATCGGGGCTTCAGCAGTCCCCTGTTTATAATGAAAGGTGGCTGTACATTTAAGTTTCAGGCAGCTGCCGCTGCCTGAAAATAAAGTGCTGATTGTTTTCAGTGCCTTAGTTTGACTGTGTTTTGCTGGCAATTGTCATTACCCTGTTGGTGTGGTGGAGTCAATATATATTTGCTCTCATCTTGTTCTTATTCCCATCCTTGCCTGCAATCACATAGTGATTTGCACAGTGGAAAGATCTTAGGATGAATAAGCCTCACCATCAAAGGAGGACTTCTGAGAAATCTTTTGAGGTTATTTTCTTTTTAGGTGGATTTGGTGGTTTTAGAAACTTGCTAAGTTTGGGAGTTAAAAAGCACAGCCCTGCATAATGATGCAATGAAATGTCAGAATTACAGAACAAGAGGAGCTGGGCAGATGGCCAGTACACAGACGTGTGTCAGGGGAGAGTACATTCCACATATCAGAAGTCATTACCTTCTTGCTGGCCCAGCAGCATTTCAAATTTCCCTACATTTGGAAGCACTCAGACATACTGGGACAAATTCAAGTCACTGGAATTACCACAGGGATAAATTTAACCTGCTGTTAAAAAGTCACTGTGTGCTCCATGGAAAACAATATATTTCACAATAATACTACTTATCACTTATATAACAACTTAGGTTTTGCAAATACCGACTGATCCTTACACAACTCTGGTTGTTAGGTAGGTTAGAATCTTCCCCTTGTTTTCAAGATGGGAAACAGGGTCAGAGAGGCCTACGGTCAGTCTAGAAGCCAGGAATAGAACTAGGAATAGCAACCAGGCCTTCCACTTGGTTCTTGTTTTCAGTCCATACTACTACAAAGGTAAATGTTTCAGGCATTGTTATTTTCTGTGTTGCTGAAATACCACTCCTTACTGGTGAAGATACTTTTATTGACCCTGCTCCTTTTTCCAGAAGGTCCACCTGTTATTGATTGAGCTTCATTTCAAGTTACAGTTCTCTTTGCAAAATATGGCTAACATTGGAAGAGCTTATTTGTTCATCAAATAACTGATTCTAGGCATCTTCACGTGTTACAGCAAGGGATAAAATGTTCCGCAGTAAAGAAACCACAGAGTATTTATTTTGTGATCTCTCTTGAAAATATGAATACTCAGAAGTGTGGAAAGCTACCACATGTTTCCTCTCACTCCCCAGCATCTTCAGAACAGTTACCTGTAGTTCATATTCAGATGTTATTATTATTATTACTACTATTATTATAAGCTTTTATATAGCGCCAGCGATGTACCTGGTGCTTTACAGAGAATAAGATAGACACGGTCCCTGCCCGAGAGCTTACAATCTAAAGACAGGGGGAGGGGAGACACGGAAGGGGGAACAGAGGGAGAGGCAAGGGATGCAACATTCATGAGAATGCAAGAACTCAGGTACACGTTCTTGGCTTGGTTACAGTAAATTGGGAGTTTGCAGATAACAGGTGGGGGATAATCCTGGGTGGGGATGATTAGCAGGAGTTAGGAAGGGCAGAGTGGAAGAGGTGGGACTTGAAGGTACAAAGGGTGACGGCAAGGCAGATGTGGGCAAAGAAGGAGTTCCAGGCATGCAGGGCAGCGAAGGAGAAGGGACGAAGGCAGTTGGGGGAGCAGGGGAGGCATGGGAGGGAGAGGCAGGGAGGGAGGGGATGGAAGAGGAGCGGAGTGCTTGAACAGGGATTAGGAGGGAGATCAGGGCAGAGAGGTAGGGGGGAGCGAGGTTGTGAAGGGCTTTGTAGGTGAGGATGAGGAGCTTGTGCAGAATACGCTCAGGAAGGGGGAGCCAGTGGAGAGAGGCGAGGAGAGGCTGCACATGGTCAAAGCGATGGGCTAGGTGGATGATCCTGGCAGCAGAGTTTTGAACAGAGATGAGGAAAGAAAGGTGAGAGTGGAGAAGGCCAGTGAGGAGGAGGTTACAATAGTCGAGGCATGAGATGACTATGGCGTGGATGAGAGTTTTGGCAGAGGAGACAGACAGAAAAAGGCAGATCTTAGCAATGTTGTGGAGGGAGAAGCAGTAGGATTTGGCCACGGAATCAATGTAGGGTTTGAAGGTAAGGTGCGTGTCGAAGATGAAGCCCAAGCTACGAGCTTTGGGTACAGGGAGAATGGAGACCCTGTCAATGGTAATTGACAGAGAAAAGGGAGAGGAAGGATTGGGAGGGAAAATAAGGAGTTCAGTTTTCGCCATGTTCAGTTTGAGTTGGCGTTGAGACATCCAGGCGGAGATATCAGAGAGACAGTTGGTGAGACAAGCTTCAACAGAGGGGCAGAGGGAAGGAGTGGAGAGAGAGAGAGTTGAGTGTCATCAGCTTATAGGTGGTATTGGAAACCGTGGGAGGCAATGAGTTTGCCTAGGGATTGGGTTTAGATACAGAAGAGGAGAGGGCCAAGGACAGAGGCTTGGGGAACCCCGATCGAGAGGGGAGGAGGGGGAGGAGTTAGGAAGAGATACATTGAAGGAGCGGTCAGAAAGGTAGGAGGAGAACCAGTCGAGGACAGAGTCCCGGAATCCCAGGGAGTGAAGCGATTCAAGCAGGAGCGAGTGGTCAACAGTGTTGAAGGCAGCAGAGAGATCAAGGAGGACAAGAATAGAGTAAAGGCGGTTGGATTTAGCCGCAAGAAGATTGTTGGTGATCTTAGCAAGAGCGGTTTCAGTAGAGTGAAGGGGGCGGAAGCCAGACTGTAGAGGGTCAAGGGAGGAGTTGGCGGAGAGGAGGTCGAGGCAATGGGAGTAGACAATGTGTTCAAAGAGTTTGGAAGCAAAAGGGAGGAGCGAGACAGGATGGTAATTAGAGGGTTCAGAGGGATCCAGAGTGGACTTTTTGAGGATGGGGGAGACAGTGGCGCGTTTAAAGGCAGAGAGGAAGGAGCCGGTAGAGAGGGAGAGGTTGCTGATGTGCAGGAGGGGAGGGGCAATGGTGGAAGTAATGGAGGTGAGGAGGCGGAAAGGAATGGGGTCCAGGGGGCAAGTGGAGGGGTTGGAGGAGGGGAGCTGGGAGGAGATTTCCTCAAGGGAGGCGGGAGAGGAGGACAGGAGAGAGGTGGGGGGAGGAGGGAGGGTGGGGGGTGGTGGTAGCAGGAGAGGACTTGGAAGTGATTTCCAGGCAGATCTTGTCAATTTTAGAGGTGAAAAAGAGAGTAAGTTCCTGAGCTGAGAGAGAAAAGGGAGGAGGAGGATGGGGGAATTGAAGGGAGTCAAAAGATGGAAAAGAGGCGATGAGGGTCCCGGGAGTAGGACTCAATGTGTGAGGCATAGTACCGCTGTCTAGCAAGGGAGATAGCAGAGTTGAGCGAAGAGAGGCAGAATTTGAAGTGGAGGAAGTCAGCGTGGTAGTGGGATTTGCGCCACTAAGTGGTAATAACCATGAACTACCTACCCCTCACCTAGGTTGTGCAACTCAATGGTAAACCGTGTCAGATGCAGGGAAGCTTGGGCTCTGTGCAAAATGATGGTGTGTTTAATGGACACAAACTGACTCATCCATTAGAAAAAATAAAGTGTTGCCGCCATCCCCTCCTGAACTGCCAAGGGCCGCATCAGGCCAAGAGCTTGCAGCATCTGAGGTTCTATGGGCCCATATTTTACTCCATTGCATCTAGCACTTCTTGGCATTTCAAGTTTATTCGTGGGCCCCATGTATTCACTCCCCCCCACCAGCCCTGCAATATACAGGCTTCTCTGCAGTTGCCATGTCTGCACTTGCCTAGATCTGACCCAAGTAGTAAATCATTTATTTTTCCTTACTTGTTGCAAGGGTAATTGTTTTTTTATGACTAAGTTGTTTTTATAAACACAAGGCTGATTTGATTTGGTTTCACTTTTGTGAAATGGATAAGAGCTAGAGAATTCACCCAGTTCCACATCATAATTTTTTAAAATTATTTTATTACAATATTTTTACCCCGCCTCTCCAACATATCGCAGCTCGAGGCGGCTTACAAGTATAAAATATTTTAAAAACATATACAACTATAAAAACCAATAAATAATCGCTAAATCCAAAGGGAGTGCCACAGAATCAAAACAAAACCCCCTCCCCCCCCCCACCGTATGCACCACAACTCCACAAGGACCTGTCCACAGTTGAGTTAGCAGTGCCCTTGCCAAGTCTCTTGGATGGCTTTAGCTGTTCATGTCTTTAAAAAGATATATTAGGTGTGGCCATATGAATTGGGGCAGGCCTGATCCCCCACGTACCCTGTGGTGGACAATGGCTGCTGCCACACTTTGGGGCCAGCATGGAGAGCAGGGCAGATGGTCTGCTCCCAGGCAGGGAAACCGGCTGGGCTGCTGCTGGAGGTCCTGCCACACCCAGGGGAGGACCAAGGCACCGGCCACATGGGCAGCCACCCAACCCAGCCATATCCACTATCCTGCCCTCAACTGTGACATGGCTGCATCGTGGGAATGGAGGTAGAGCCCACTGCTCAAGCCCCACAGCAGACCTCGCTGTCTGGTGGGGCAGACAGGGACTGGGCACACAAGCAGTGCTGCACTACCGTGTGTTGGGCAGCCTTACCCCACTTTGGGTAAGGCTGCTACATGCTGCATCTTCAGCCTTTTTCTGAGGATACAGGACATAGCAACCAGCTGCCTGCTCCGACACGGTATGGGGTGAACATCTGGCGGCTGCCAGACAGACGATGCACTGCATCACGAGTTAAGGATGCCAAACCATGATAACATCTTGTGTACCTGCACTCATTGTTGTTCTAGAAAAGGGCACAATGTGGTTCAATAGCCATTTGTTCAAGATAACCTTGCTAACCGGCCTATGGCTAGACAATCTCGGCCCGCCTATCTTACTACATATTCTCCCTCTCCTCGGCTGTCTCCCTAGCTAGACAACGCTATTATGCCTCCAGGATCGAATCTTTCTCTCGTGACCCTCGCCGCCTCTTCTCTACTTTTGACTCCCTTCTTAAACCCCCCTGCCCTCCTCCGCCCTCTTCCCTTGCTGCTCAGGATCTTGCATCATTCTTCACCTCAAAGATTGACAAGATCCGTCAGGACATTGCCTCCCACCCACCTCCTCCTCCTGCTCCCGTACCTCCCCCTCCCCCCTCTCTCCTCACATCCTTCCCTCCTGCCTCTCTCGAGGAAATCTCTGCTCTGCTCTCTTCATCCAACCCCTCCACCTGCCCCCTTGACCCGATCCCCTCCCGCCTCCTGACCTCTGTTGCTCCCACTGTCGCTCCCCCACTTCTACATGTCATCAATCTCTCCCTTTCCACAGGCTCCTTCCCCTCTGCCTTCAAGCATGCCACTGTCTCCCCCATCCTCAAAAAGCCCACCCTGGACCCATCTGACCCCTCTAGTTACCGGCCAGTCTCCCTCCTTCCCTTTGCCTCAAAGCTTCTGGAACGTGTCGTCTACTCCCGCTGCCTGGACCTCCTCTCTGCCAACTCCTCCCTGGACCCTCTCCAATCCGGCTTCCGCCCCCTCCACTCTACTGAAACTGCCCTGGCCAAGATCACCAATGATCTACTTGTCGCTAAATCTAAGCGCCACTACTCCATTCTTGTCCTCCTTGACCTCTCTGCTGCCTTTGACACTGTCGACCACTCGCTCCTATTGGACTCGCTTTACTCTTTGGGCTTCCGTGGCTCTGTCCTTGACTGGTTCTCCTCCTACCTCTCTGACCGCTCCTTTAAAGTCTCGCTCCCCGAGTCAAGCTCCTCCTCCCTCCCCCTTTCGGTTGGGGTCCCCCAAGGCTCTGTCCTTGGCCCTCTCCTCTTCTCTATTTACACCCTGTCCCTTGGCAAAATTATTGCCTCCCACGGATTCCAATATCATCTCTACGCTGATGACACCCAACTCTATCTTTCTACCCCCTCTCTCTCCTCTTCTGTCCACTCACGCCTCGTCAACTGCCTCTCTGATATCTCCGCCTGGATGTCCCGACGTCAACTCAAGCTCAACATGGCCAAGACCGAACTCCTCATTTTTCCTCCCTCCTCTTCCTCTCCCTCTAACCTGCCCATCTGCATCGATGGAGTCACCATCCATCCTGTTCTCCAAGCCCGTAGCTTGGGCTTCATCTTTGACACGCACCTCTCTTTTAAACCTTACATTGACTCTGTTGCCAAATCCTGCCGATTCGCCCTCCATAACATTGCTCGGATCCGCCCCTTTCTCTCTACCTCCTCGGCCAAAACCCTTGTTCATGCCATGGTTATCTCTCGCCTCGATTACTGCAACCTCCTCCTTGCTGGCCTCCCTCGCTCTCACCTGTCCCCCCTTATCGCAATCCAAAACTCCGCTGCCAAGGTCATTCACTCTGCCCGTCGCTTCGACCATGTGCAGCCTCTCCTCTTCTCTCTTCACTGGCTCCCCCTTCCTGAACGTATCCTGTTTAAACTCCTGGTATTCACGTTCAAAACACTCCACAACCAAGCTCCCCCTTACCTCTCGGACCTAATCTCCCTACGCACTCCTGCACGCGCTCTCCGCTCTTCCTCTGTCCCCTCCCTCACTCTCCCTCGTTTCTCCTGCTCACCTAACCGCCTTCGACCCTTCTCCCTCGCTGCCCCCCATGCCTGGAACTCCCTCCCTACCCACATCCGCCTTGCCCCCTCCCTCCGCTCCTTCAAATCCCTCCTCAAGACCCACTTTTTCCTCGCCGCCTTTCCCAATGCCTGCTAGTCGTTCCCCATATACTTACTGTCTGCCCTCCTCTGCAGACTGCTGCAACCAACCTGATTGTAACCAAGCCAAGCACACGCACCTGAGACTTCGCATCTGCTTGAATGTTTGTTTGTCTTCTCCCCTGTCTCTCCCACTGTCCCCTCTCCCTGTCTCCCCCTCCTTGTCTTTTAGATTGTAAGCCACAGGCAGGGACCGCGTCTGTTTCTACGTTCTGTACAGCAGCAGGTACATGACCGGTGCTATATAAATGTTTATAATAAAATAATAATAATAATAATAATAATTACCACCAGAACCTGGTAACCTCCCACTGCACTTTTCAGGAGCAGTCAGCCAGCTGCCCCTGCCTCAGAAACACTCTCTTTAAACTTTGTCAAGATTCTATGGCCGGTGCTGAAGCTGTAGCATGAGCCAGCTTCCTATTAACTACTGCAGCGCTCTCTGGTGCTGCCACTCCCCTCGGTTATGCCATCTACCTGGTACATTTCCAAATGTTCCAGTGGGTGTTTTCATCACAAACTTAACCCCTCTGGAGATGGGATGTCACCGCAGCCAGGATCTGGCCAGGCCCCTGAATTAATGTGACGGGGACCGGACCACCGGGGACGGTGGAGAGGAGGGAGACACACAGACGTGCATCCACCCAACCTAACCCCCGCTTTGTGCACAGCGGCCTGCCCCCCATACTGATGGGTTGCCATGGTGGCCAATGACAGCCTCCATGCTGCCCAGAACCAGTGGGAACTCTGGACGGTGTCCCGTAAAGCAGGCTTTCAAACGTGAATGCCCATTTTACTCTCAGTCAGGTGGTTGGATCCCAGCTGTGGTGGAGGCTTACATGGGCTGTGACCCGGAGACTTTCCCAAGTCACAGCCTGTTCTAGCATGAGAAAACATTTGGCATGAGAAAAACAAGTGTGATGGTGGCCCCCATGCCAAAGGATGACAAAACACGTCACCATCCTGTTTGAAGACACCCAAAGTCACAGTGGGTTAACTTTCCCTGTTCTTTCTGTAGTGGAAAGGGAGGGGGGAGATACCCAGGGCTTTTAGATTTATTTAACACCAGAAAGTTATGAACCAGGACAAAAAAACATGGAATCTAGTCATCTTGAGATACCTCCTGGGTGGAAGAAAGACCACGAGAACACCAAACCTTGGGTTATTTCAACACAAAGGCTTCCTGTGGCTAAAAAGCCCATAGAAAAACACACAGCTATTGTGCGATGGAATTCAAACACACAGCCGCTGCTGGGCAAATATTTAGTCAAATTCATCTTGAAATAAAAATGGGGTCATTGTTCAACTCTCAAAAAACCAATGAGGCATTGCTTTTTTGTTTATTGTGGAAAAAGAAATCCATGCCTTGATGCACCAGTGGAAGATACATTTTACATTGTTAATTTGCAGTGTTCATTATGTACACACAATTCATACCACACTGCTTAGGCACGCAAAGAAATGTCTCAGCTTAGAAAGTGTAACTCAAGGCACAATCCTCCACCCATTGAAGTCAATAGTAAAACTCTTTTTGGTTTTTCTGCCAGACTAATAAAGTTCTAGGCCAGAACTTAGGTTCTGTCAAAACCGTGGGTCAGGATCCCAAAAGGGCATTGTGCCATCTGTAGATGAGGTCATGATCACAACTGGTAGCTGATATATTTTACAGGTCTTTGTTGCTGTTTGGGATCACAGATTATATTGAAGTCTCAAAATGGAGTCACACAGGCAAAAGATTTGAGAACCATTGTTCTGGGCCTTACAGGCAAACTGACTCATACAATACTTAAAGAGACTGTTTTGCATGAGGATTAATTGATCCGCATCTGAGACTCCAGAATTTGTTAATATATGGATTAACCTGATGTGCAAGGCTGAACACATTTTACAATCCTAAATGGGTTACTCTTGTGCCTGGTGTGCCGGAGTTACTGGGGCGGTTTCATGCCTCCCAACAGTCCTGCCGTTCCAACTATCACAGGCAAAGCCCTGCTTTTAAAAGAAGCGGTCGCCAAACACGCTGATACTCAAACAGCTGCCACAAGGCATGACATACATGCACCATTGAAGTGTGAGTCATCTCATTCCATGGGCATCACCGCATGCTGCTGGACCCCCTCCTTCTCGGTGATGGAGCTGGCCACCCCCACTGGTATGTGTGAGAGTAAACCTGCATGTGTCAATGACTGGTTGCATGCATGGTTGCATGCATGTGCTTATATGTTTGAGTGTATAAGTGGGTGAGGTTATTGGCACAGGGGGTTGGTAATTGTCCCACTTTCACCACTTGAAATGTTTTTTGCTCTTTTACTGTCTTCACAGAGCAGCTGGGCTGGAGAAAGGCTGGTTGGACAGTTAGGCCTTGTTGCTCCCCTGGGATAACTCTGAGAAAACTGATTCCCTTCTTGTAGCCTTAGGGTTGCCCCCTATGCAATTTTTTAAGGAACACTTATGAAAAATGCATGTTGCAGGGTGTGCATTGGTGCCTTAGGTGCCAATGCAGGCCCTACAACATGTCTTTTTTCATGTGTTCCTTAAAATTGTGCATAGGTGGCAGCCCTATCTGGCACTCAGATGACATCCCTGGAAGTGTCTCTGACTGGCTGTGCTGACAAAAGCAGGTACTAAAAGGCTGCTAATCCTAGAAAGAGCCTCAGGACTCTAATCTCCTCTCCTGTGTCTGTTTACATGAGTCCAGCTGCAAGTAAGCGGCCGACATCCCCATGCTTGGTAAGAGAGGTAGTAGCCATGCCTTTTGGCTTAGCCTCTCTGCTTCCATACAACTTCTCTGCTTGTATGGAGAAAAGCAAGGGTGTAGTGAATTAAGGCATTATTGCTTCTTGTCACCTGCTTGAGCGCATAGGCCCTTACAAGAAGTAAAGAGAAGATATGTGAACAGGCCCTTACAAAGACTAAGGAAAAGATGTGATGTCAATTGCATTGCTAAATGTAATGCTTACCATTGGTAGGCTCTCCAATACTAGAGTGATGATGAATGCCAAAGAAGTGCTTGTATAAAACAGAATAAAAACAGAGTAAGATTGGGGTCCAATTCTCTCTGGGTAAACTAAGCATGTTCATACAAAGAATAATTATAGGGTAGATATATATCAATGCTATATCTACTTAGGACTATAGATAGACCTTTGGGAGCATTCCCTGGTTATTCTAAGTTTTTTTTATTTGTGAGGTAAAGCACCCCCTCAAAAAACCTGTTTGCATGAACATGTCCTCAGTCCCACCACCCATTGCTGGCCAGGGTAGCAGAGGCAGTATAAAGGGAAGTCCTTTATGGTTAGAAAGCAATAGCAAACTATTGTCCTCTGACTCTTGCAGTAAGGGGAATGCAAAGAAGGAACTGTGGTTGGCAGCATCTCTCTTGGGTACATTGCATCAACAACTTGATCAGGCCCAGCCTGAGCTAGGGAAAGTATGTAAACTGCATCACCCTAGGAGTAGGTCTCTCCTGCGGTGATGCAGTTTACATACTTTTCCTACCTCAGACTGGGCCTAATCAAGCTGTGGTTGATGTCGGCTAATGAAATCAAATTTAAAGCAGCGTTGCACTTGCAATGCCTACACAAGGATTGTAAACTTAGATACTGACTCAAATTAGCTATTTCATTTTTTAAAATACACCTTTGCCACTAATGTAGACAAGCTCACACAGTCTAATAGTGTTAAGCTTATTCAAGGGTATTTTCCCCATTAATGTAATGACTACTGGAACTACAGGAACTGGGGCTGTTTTCCACCTGGGGAGGCCCTGCGCCTCATCCTTCTGGCTTCTATAAAGGCCTCTTTCAGGGGCAGGGGAAGAACGGTTGGATCTGCAAGAACTTGAGTCTTTTCCCACCTGGGGATGCCCTGCCCCTCATTCCACTGGATTCTATAAAGTTCTGTTTGACTCTTTCAGCGGCCGTTGGCTGCCAAAGGCCTCTGGCTGTTTGTGGCTGCAGGTTAAGGTTAGATTTTTGGAACTGTTACTTTGTATATGTAAGTGCGTGTGTGTGTGTGTTATGGGAAAGTGGGTTTGGGACAGAAGAAGGGTGGGAGTGTCGGATATGGGATGGGATAGCTTTGTATTATGGTGTACTGATTTTTTCATTGGTTATATTAATTGGATTAAAATGAGAAATGGCAGGTGGGGGTTTCTAAGAGATTTTGATATATTTTGGGGTATTTACTTCTTATTTTGAATCATTTGAGGGAATTCTCAATAATGTACACTGCCCTGAGTCTTTGGGGAGAAAAGTAGTATAGAAAATTAGAAATCTAATTTAAAAAATCACCAGTTAAGAAATAGCATTCAAACCATTGATGTAGAAAAACCTATAATTCTATTTGACCTGTAGTTACCTCGCCATGTTAGAAATGTTTGCTTTGCCCTTCAAACAAGACAGGCTCTGTTCCTCTTCACATAGATAAGGCACTGCTTGAAGATTACTTTTTGCACATAGGGAAGGTTCAACTTGCCCAAAAATGTAGCTAGCTTTAGTTCAGAAAAGAACCTCCCTTTTACCCTTCGTTCCACTATTATCTCACCACCAACTTGAACTTAGAAGTAAACTGTCTTTTCTCAATATAATCACTTTGAATGTTGTGTTGTCATCTACTTCTCTGCGCAGAAGCGACAAACCATGAAAGGGCCTTCCGCCCGAGGATTTCTGTATAAAAAATGTACTCCCCTCACTGGGGGGTGCTCGGGATCTAATGATCCTGGAAGCCCGCAACGCGTTGTGTTATCTGCTGAATAAAGAACTCTGCTGTTTATATCTGCTGGCAGCCTCCTCGTCTTACTATCTTACCCATGAAAATCCACGACACCATCCACATGTTACCAGTCTTCAAGAGTGCGTAAATTCACTGCTTCACCTCATTACCATCTTACACTTAAGAACTGACTCATACTAATGTCTCCTTTAGCCCAGTATCCCATACCCTCCATCATTTCATAGAAAGAAAGAGGTACACTTCATGCTACCCCTAATTTGCCTACGTTTGCATGGGTTTATGAAAAATCTTAATAGCCTACTGAATAACTATGAGGCTGAGCTGGAAAAAAGGGATCTCTGTGTGAGAGATGCTGTGAACACATGTGCTTGTACGTGCAGGACTGATGGTTCAAGTTAAAACTCGGCCTATTAAAAAGTCTAGATTCTCAAATGGTGTATTTACTTTGGCTTTAAAGTTTTAAAAACACTCAGAGGATCCAAGACAGAAGAAGCAACAGTCACTTTCAGTATGTTAAAGGATCATCTCTCTCAAACACATGTGCACCCCTCCTACCCTATTAGTTTTCATCTTGATCCCAGGCATGAGGTTGTATCCCCTAATCACCTTGGCTAATAGTCTTTGATGGATATTCATGAAGGTATCTAATACTTGTTGAAGGCAGTTACTGTTGACTTTCACAACATCTCATGACAAGGAGTTCTACAGATTAGTTGTGCATTAACCCCCCCATCTCCACAACAGATTTTTTTTTTTTTTTTTAGTGAAGACAAATCTGTTTCTTCTCACAATCCACACACTTAAAATCAAACGTGTTGTTTACCTTGGCATGCAAGTATGGACAATGAAATGATTGTCCACTACTAGTGTGGTTGGTTCATTTTGTCCAGGCCACCACATCACTGCAACTCAATAAACTCTGTTCCTTTGAGACTGTGGAAATAAATCGGTTTTACAGAGATTTTATAGCCTCTTCCTAACTTTCAGTCCCATCACAACTTGAACCAGGTGCTTTATGTGTGAGATTTAGTTTCATGGGCAGGGGAAAACAACAGCACAGAATCTTTAGGAATGACAGTGTATCTACTCATTCCACAACAGGGTATAACTCCCCATGGGAATGTATTGAGGTTGTTTCTGGAAAAAGAGCATAAGACAGAGAGGGAGGAGAAAAATATAGACAGGACAACCAAAGGTAAATAGAAGACATGCTTGCTTTTCTTACCTCCTGAAACATCTTGTGTTCTAACCTCTTAAATATGACAACATGATGAGGATCATGGTATCAGCCCCTAGACTGGCAAAAGAGAAAAGTGACGTGCTATTCCATGGGTTGCTGGGGAGGAACGCTTCTGTGGGACAAAACTGGGGTGGGTGATGACTCCACTTTCATTTCTACTGAGCAGGCCATTTGTGGTGATGGGGGGGTATGTGGCTGTGTAAGATGGTGGCAGTAAGGAGGGCGGAGCTCTTCTGCTGAATTAAAGGTAAGCAGGAAATTGACAAAAGATGAGAATGCAAAGTAAAGGATTTGAAAAGGGGACATACTCACAAAATGGGTGAAAACAGGCATGCACGTAACTCCACTTTGACACCACTTTAACGTTTCTTATGCATGCTGCAGGACTGTATTGGTGCCTTATGCAGCCCTGCAACATGCATAAGAAATGTTAAAGTGGAGTTACATGCATGCCTGTTTTCATCCGATGCCCCCTTTGTCCTATGGATACTGATGGCACTTCACCTCAAACCTCTGAATGACCTTGCTCAGTGGTGTGGCCTCATATACCATTGAAAAAGAGGGGAGACAGAATAGAACCCTTAGGAACCCTGCAGGTGAGGCCCCAAGAGGACAATGAGCAATCATCCATCACTACTCTCTGGAACTTGCCTGACAGGAAGGAGCGGCACCACTCAAGAGCAGCCTTGCACACCCCCGCCAGGTCCTGCAGTCGTGTCAACAACACCTCATGATTAACTGTATCAAAGGGCACCAAAAGATCTAACAGGATCAACCGGACAGAATTCCCCTTGTCAATCTCCAGGTACAGGTAATTGACTATGGCCACAAGCACAGTCTCTGTGCCATACCCAGGGTGAAAGCTCGACTGGAATGGGTCCAGGAATCTGATGATATTATGATGAGCCTGGAGCTGTTGGGCAACCACCCACTCAATAACCTTCCCTAAAAAGGGACGGTTAGAGACAGGCCGATAGCTGGCTGGGGATTCAGTGTCCAGAGATGGCTTCTTAAGCAGGGGCCGGACAACTGCAGTTTTAAGAACATCCAACACCTTACCCTCCTGAAGGAAGAAGTTGACAACCTGAGCCAGCAATGGCCCCAGCATCTCCTGGCTCACTTTCAACAGCCAGGATGGGGAAGGATCTGGTTCATAACTGGTTGCCTTTAAAAACGACCTATGCTGCAATCAGTCAGCTTCAGCATGATTTGAGCACCACCTGCGCTCTAACCACCTGCCCTCCTTCTTCAGCCACCTCAGGTCCCCCGTATATCAGGTGGACCTGTGCCATCACAGCAGAGGGAGTGGACATCTGGATGCAACCATGTCAATGTCCATGGTCAAGATGTCATTCCACAAGGCGACCAGGCCATTGATAGAGTAGCTGCCAAGGTCAATGGGTAAATCCTCCAGAGAGTTCTGGAAACCAATTGGATTAGTCCCTGAGGGTGGACCATCCTAATACGTCCACCACCCCAATGAAGGAATGGAAGGGCAGGCATCTGTGCCTTCAGATGGTGGCAAAGAATGATGGTGGCAAAGCTTTCTTCTTTGCCATCATGGCCTCTGTGAAGTCTCACCCAACAGAGCTGTTCCGGGTGGTGAGGGGCCTAGTTAATCTGGTCTGCCTCTGCCCAGAAGTGGAGTTATTTATTTATTTATAAAATAATTTAATACCTGCTCCAAGCAGCCCGGGGCGACTTACAATATTAAAACACATAAAAACAATACAACCATAAAATACAATAAAAGGGAAGGCACAAACCAAAACACCCCCTTCCCATCTTCCCATCCCACCCTACACCTCATCTCCCTCACCAGGTGGAACAGCCATGTTTTACACATACAACGGAAGGAGGGGAGACCTGGGGTCACCCAGCCCTCCACCGGGAGGGAGGGAGTTCCACAGCCTAGGTGTAGCCACCGAGAATGCCCTCTCCATAGTGGCCCCCTGGGCAACACAGGGGACCTAGAAAAGGGTGCCCCAGCAGACCGCAGAGGCCGCTCAAGAGAGCGGAGAGCAAGGCGGTCCCGCAAGTAAGTCGAGCCAAGGCCGTATAGGGCTTTATAGGTCAAAACCAATACCATGAATTGGGCTCAGAAGACTATAGGCAGCCAGTACAGAGCCCAGAACACTGGTGTAATGTGCTCATGCTGACCCATCCCCGTAAGGAGATGGGCCACAGCATTCTGCACTAACTGCAGTCTCCGGGCCCTCACCATAGGTAGCCCCACGTAGAGTGTGTTGCAATCGTCCAATCTCGAGGTAATGAAAGCATGGATGATGGTGGCCAGGTCACTATCTGAAACATATGGCTGAAGCCAGATGTAATTGGTGAAACACACGCCTCACTACAGCCCCCACCTGGAAATCCAGACGGAACTGTGGATCGAGGAACACGCCCGGACTATGGACCTGGGATACCAGCGGAGGGCGGACCCCATCAACGATGGCAACCACCACATCCACTGCCTTCCCACCACCATCACCACCATCTTGTCAGGATTCAGCTTCGGTCAACTCACCCTCATTCAATCCCCAACAGCCACCAAACATCAGGTAAGCACCGAGACTGCCGGGTCTGGGTCAGATGAAAACAAGAGGTAGAGTTGGATGTCATCAGCATCAGAGGTGTGCTCCCTAGGGAGACAGGGGCAATGTCCCTCCGGTCCCAGGAGTCGGCCCAAGTCCCCGAGCGGCCGACAGAGAAAAAAAAAGTCATGCCGAGGGCTCATGTGCAGAGCCAGCTCAAAAAACCTTGTTTGAAGTAGCAACCTTCTCAAAGGGGACTTGGGAGCCAACTGCGGCAGCTCCCAGGCCCAGGCAGTGCGCACGGAAGCAGCAGGAGGCTCGGCTGCTCCCGGCGTGTGCTGCTTCAAGACCGGGGATGGGAGAGAGGCTGAGGAGGAGCTGAGCGAGGAGCAGAGAGGGAACCACCCAAGTCGGCCTGCGGTGAGTAAATTGCAGGGGGGCGGGGGTGGAGTGGGGGCACATGGGGG
>QEPC01009034.1:237640-266715 GCA_003113815.1 Sphenodon punctatus | reverse complement strand
CAGCCCCTCAGTAAACCAAGGGGTCCTGCGGTGACGAGACCAAGGCAGAAGGCGTCTCGGAGCCACCCTGTCAATGGCCTCCTCCAGCAAGTTGTTCCAATGCCGGACCAGCTCATCCACAGAGTGGCCGTCCACGTCCAGGGTTAACTCCCTCAGGACCTCCTGGAACCGCTGGGGTTCCATCAGCCTCTGAGGGTGGACCATCCTAACTGGTCCCTTCCCCTTCTGGAGGGGGCGCGCTAGAAGACCGGCCTGAAGGAGATAGTGGTCCGGAATGGTTCTACTCCCCTGAGTTCCCTGCTCAGACTTTTAACTCGCTTCCTGTTTCATTCCAACTGGCTAGCAGCTCTGCGTGTTTTCAGACCAGCACCGCCTCACACATTACCCATGCATTACCCACTGGTTGCCATGGGCAATACATGGGTAATGAATGGGGAGGTGCTTGCCTGAAAACACCCTCTGTCCCCTGCTCCAGCTGAAAGCAACTAGCCCTTTCAGGTGGCTGGGCTACACCCTTCTCTCAGGGCCACATCCAGGGCTGGACTTACTACAGAGCAAACCACTTTTTCTGGGGCCCCCACACTGGCCCCAGTCTTCACCAGGGCATGGTGTGGGGCCCCCCACTCCCTTCTAGCAGGCCCCCAAACATGATCACCTTTAGACCCCTGTGGAGGGTGCCCCCAAGGGGATGGGGAAAATGAGGGAGGAGCCTCCAGGGGGCCCTGCCTTTTATCTTCACCCTGGACCCCACAAATTCTAAGGCCAGCCTTGATCACAACGTGCAGTCATAGAATCCTAGATCTGTAGGGTTGGAAAGTTCATCTAGTCCAGTTTTCTGCTCTAAGGCAGGATTCCTCAGCCTACAGTACAGCAGACAGATGCTTTCGCACAGAATCAGAACAATGTACTCTGGGCATGACAGTCCACATTCTTGTGGGTATCCCGTTACAGCAGGTGAGAGTGCAAGATTTTCTGGACCATAAGGAAGTAATATTTTCCATTCCTAGAAGAGATGCACATTTTCTTTGTGTCCAAGATCTGGAGATATCCTGGAGCCTCAGGTGCAACCACTCCACCATCTGCCTGCTCCTCTAATAATCTAATACACTCCCATAAAGCACAGTCACTTTTATTCACAGTTTGAACAGCATGACAGTGCAGCTGTTGGGATGAATTCCTGTAGTTGGTGAGATTTGCACTGCTGTAACCTGCTAAACCTTTGCTCCTCTTAAATACACTGACTCAGTGGGTAACTGCTCTGCTCAGGCTGCACTTTGCTTTGTTGGCAGATAAACTTGCTCATTTTGATCTTGTCAGCATTTCCAGTGCAAGCTTCCAGGCTCGCTTGTAGTCAGGTGACAAAATAACTGAGCTGTTCATTTCATATCAGGAAACAGTAATCACCGCTGGCATCCAAACTTCTGATTATGGGTTATATAACTGTTGGTTGTGGATGGACGCAGTAGATATCATTATAGTTTCTTATGGCTTGATCAGTTTAGCCATAATAACACTCCAGACCTGACTGACTGTGGGATGTGTGGATGCTCTAACAGCTCCATGGAATGACGACGCTCACCTTGGATTTCTACTTTATTACTGCTTTATTAATAATGATTGCCTTGTTTAATACATTTTATGTAAGGTTTTAATACGATTGGTTTAAGAGATGGGTATGAGGAAGTGGGGCAACTCCTTCTGGAGTAAGGTGAGCAATTGTTACAAGTGGTGGGAAGGGTTAGCCAGAAGAAATGTGGGAGAAGCCCTTCTCTTCTGGGGTAAAGTGGGGGCATGGTACCGAAATGCAGGATTATTCTTGTTCTGACATGTCTGAATCTCACCGTCTGGTGCAGAGGTGGGGAACCTCAGGTCTTGGGGCCAGACATGGCCCAAGGCTAGTGTTTATTTGGCCCCTTTCCAGTTCCTGGATCTGGCCCAGGATCCAGTTCCTACTCCCATGCACCAAATGACTGAACCTGGGGTAAGGAACAGACATGGGGGGATGCACACAAGGATACAAGACAGGTCCATTGCGTAGATCTATGATCTGGACCCTCCTCTTCCTGAGTGCACCCCTTAAGCACCCTCACACCCAATTTCTGTGGGGTCCACGGGGCTTGCACTAATTTTCAAGTGGCCTCTGGGAGGGAAAAGGTTCCCCACCTCTAGTCTGATGGTTGCTTGTGCTCTTCTGTTCCTCTCAAAATATCAGCAGTAGACATTGTGAATGGTGTGGGTTAAACACCCTTTGGCTGTATTTTTCACTTCTGGAAATTTAGGCAATGAGTTTTCATTTATTTCTGGATCCAGGTACTGCCGGGCTCATCCACTGGTGCAGCAAATGCCAGAGACCCTCTCCTCTTTTGTATTCAGGCTGTTTTGGATTGCTTTCCAGTGCTGCTACAGCATTTCAAAGGCACGTTCCACCACAGTGCAGCAGCCACTGACTGGAACTGAAGTGCTCCCTGGGCCTGCTCAGTGTGCTGGGGTAGCCCCTTGGAAGCCACAATCTCTAGCGATAGGCAGGATCAGCAAGCACCACAGATTTCATGGTGACATCTTCAATCACAATGATCGTTTTATTATTATTATTATTATTATTATTATAAACATTTATATAGCACCGGTCATGTACCTGGCACTGTACAGAACATAGACATAAACGCGGTCCCTGCCTGTGGCTTACAATCTAAAAGACAAGGAGGGGGAGACAGGGAGAGGGGACAGTGGGAGTTTGGGGCCCAAACTCCCTGTCAGCCATATAACTGGTTCCGGACTGCTCTGGGGGAATTGCCCTCTGATCTCGACGGCCGTCCGGTCGAGGACCTTGTTCTGGCTCGTAACACCTTGCTGGCGGAGGCCATCAGACGGCTCCGAGGCATCCGCTCCCCTGGCTCCAGCATAGCAGGTTACCTTGGTTCACTGGACTGCAGTACTTGAAGCAGGAAGGGCGGTGGTTAGAGTGATGATGGTGGTGTTCTCGGGCTGAAGCCAACAGGTTGCAGCATAGAGCTAGTTAGGGCAACAAAGAAGGAATTCTTTGCTGCCCTAATAGCACCTGCAAAGTCTTGTCCAGTTGAGCTGTTAGGGCCTGGTCAGTCCAACCTCCCTCCGCCTGGGTGTGGAATCTTCCAGGGCCCACTGTGACATGTTTGTCAACTACTCTGTAGGTAAGATTGCTCGGATTCACCACAATATTGGTGCTGTTGTTTCTGCAGAAGGAGGAGAGTCAGAGGGTGTGGAAGACCCATCTGGTCTGGTTTCATGGAATCTGTTTCAGGAGGTGCTGCCAGCGGGGACTTTGGATGTTCTGGGGGCAGTTAGGGCCACCTGTTGTGAACTGGATCCGTGCCCATCCTGGCTGGTTAAGGCCTGCCAGGAGACATTAGGGCCATTGCTGGCAGGGATGATCAAAGCCTCCCTTCAAGAGGGTAGAGTGCTGGAATGTTTGAAAGAGGCGGTGGTCCGGACTCTGCTCAAGAAACCATTGCTTGACATTGACTCACTTGCTAGCGATTGGCCAGTCTCTAACCTTCCCTTTTTAGAGAAGGTTATTGAATGGGTGGTGGCTCAGCAGCTCCAGGAGCATCTAGATGACCTCAGCTTCCTAGATCCCTCCCAGTCTGGCGTCCGCCCAGGGTATGGCACTGAAACTGTTTGAGGCCTTGGTCAATGACCTGTGCCGGGAGGTGGACCAGGGACATTTGACCTTACTGGTCCTATTGGATCTCTTAGTTGCTTTTGACACAGTTGATCATGGGCTGTTGATGACTCGCTTGCAGGCAGGATTGGGTGGGACGGTTCTACAATGGTTCCATTCCTACCTCGCCGGTAGGACCCAAAGGGTGGTGCTGGAGGATAAGTCATCTTCCCCCCATGACCTCTAGTGTGGTGTCCCGCAAAGTTCTATTCTGTCCCCACTCTTGTTCAACGTGTACATGCAGCCATTAGGCAAGATCGTGAGGCGGTTTGGAGTGAGTTGTCATCAATATGTTGATGACACTCAGCTGTATCTCTCATTTTCATCGGACCCAGACCCAGCAGTCTCTGTGCTTTCCCAATGTTTGACGGCTGTGGGGGACTGGATGAGGCAGAGCTGACTGAAGCTGAATCCTGGCAAGACGGAGATAATATTGATGGGTGTGACTTCCCCCATCATTGATGGGGTTTGTCTCCCACTGGTTTCCCAGGTGGGGAGTCTAGGGCTGCTCCTGGATTCCCGGCTCCGCTTGGATATCCAGGTGGAGACAGTGGCAAAGGGGGCTTTCCGCCAGTTCATCTGGCTCGGTGACTTTGGTCTTATGTCTCGGACTCCGACCTGGCCACCATCATTCATGCTTTTGTTACCTCAAGACTGGACTACTGCAACGCACTCTACGTGGGGCTACCCCTGGTGGCTGGGGCAGATTGTGGCGGCCCAGCTCCTTACGGGGTCAGGTCACCAGGAGCGCATTACATCAGTGTTTCATTCTCTGCACTGGCTGCCTATTTTCTTCCGGGCCTGATTCAAGGCGTTGGTTCTCACATTTAAAGCCCTACATGGCCTCACCCCAACCTATTTGCAAGACCGTCTCACTCCCCAGTGTCAGGGTCCCGTTCCGTTGGCCAGGGCTCCCAGCCAGACGGGCAATCGCGGCGTGGCCTCGCTCCTCCCAGATGCCCGGGCAGCCTGGTGTGAGGGGACACGGGGTTGTTGGGGGAAGGACCCACAGACCTGGCACTACCCACACACCAAGCTTCCACTCAGCGAGTACTCCCAGGATGGGGAGATGCCCACGCAGTTGCTTGTGTGGAAAAGGACTCCTCAGGTTGTAAGGTGGTCAAATGTCCTAAGAAGAATGAGGTCGTGTCATCACAGGGGCACAGCACTCAGCAAGCAGCATGTGCAAGCTCCCCCACGCTCCACAGGGGGATGAATCCCTGCTCGCACCACTCTCACCCCCCTCATGCCGTAAAGGTTAAGTTCCCCGCGTGTCAGGAAAAATCCGTGCGGGAAGGGAGCACCTTGGAGGAGGAGAGGGAAGATGGGGTGGAGCCCCAACACCCTGGGTTAGGGAAGGGGAGAAGGGAAAGGGGAGACCATGAGGCAGATGGGTTAACGCTCACCTTAGCTACTCCTACGCAATAACCCTATACCTTTCACTCACGCAAGCACTCACCGCTCTGCTCCGTTCACTCCAACACTCTCACTCTCAGCTAAATTCCTACTCTCCCAGACAGTCCACCAGAATCACAATGGGCCAACTTCACAGCTTTGCTGATCGCCGGCACCGGAGGGAATGAGAATTTCCTTTAAATCCCCTTTGCTCCGCCCCCCCACGGGCCTGCAGGTGCGTGGAGCGGTGCAACATCAGTCCTGACTCCGCCCCTCTGCTCCGTGATGGTGCCGGGGCTACAGCTGGTGCCTGGCCCAGAGTCCCTGCATGTAGGGGGAGCACGTCCCTGCTTCCCTCCCTGCTGTCCAGTGGCGGTATCCCTGACATGCACTTTTGGTTTGTGCTAACCCGGGGCCCCTTATCCCGTCCTATGGCAGCACTGGCGTGCGTGCCCTGTCAGTCGCTGTGCCCAGGTCCTGACACCTGGGGGCGAGCAGGTGCATGGCACCTGGATGGGGGATGGGGCCTGGAGCTGCAGGGATCAGGGGATGCAGTGCCGCTCACTCCCACAGTTGCCCGGCAACCAGGCGCACAGCTGTGATGCAGCGCGTGCCTTATAGGCTGTGGCGCTGCGGGACACGGGGACCTCCCTGATGTAGGGAGCATGGGATGGTACTGACAGCAGCAACACCTGAGCAGCCCCAGAGCAGGCATATAAAAAGACCGTCTGGATAGCTAAGTCCCTGCTGGTAATCATTCTGGCCACAGTCATCCATGCTTTTATTACCTTAAGACCGGATTACTGCAACACACTCTATGTGGGGTTACCCTTGGTGCTGGTTCGGAAACTGCAGCTAGTGCAGTATGCAGCAGCCTGTCTCTTGACTGGGACAGGCCAACGCAAGCACATTATACCCAGGGCCCCGAGGGAAACACGGGTCTGCGATTCGCAGATTTCCCATGAAATTCCCCTCCCCCGCGGAATCTCCTGCCCCACTTACCCCAGCGCAGAATTTCTAGCTTGCGCTGTGGGGACGTGGGGCAGGAGATTCTACAGGGGAAGAGGAATGAACAAACCCTCGGGGCTTCCCCTCCCCAGTTGCCAGGGCTTGCCTCCCCCCCCCCCCGTTTAGATAATTAATTAACGTACCAGTGATGGCAGCAACAGCTGCTCTGTCCAGCGTGCTCGTACTTCCTGGCCCCTCCCGACGGGGCCTCTCAGGGCGACGCAGCCGGATGACGTCATCCAGCTGCGTCACCCTGAGAGACCCCGTCGGGAGGGGCCAGGAAGTACGAGCGCGCTGGACGGAGCAGCTACTGCTGCTATCACTGGTAAGGCAATTCCTTTTCTAAAAGGGAGGGAGGGAGGGAGGGGGGGGGGGAGTCAAGCAAGCCCCGGCAGCTGGGGAGGGGAAACCCTGGCAGCTGGGAAGCCCTGAAGGTTTGACCAGTGCGGGGGGAGGAGGCAAGCCAAGTCCCCCCCCTGCCCCGCATGGTAAATCGTGCCGAGGCGCAGAATTGGGCCCTGACTCCCGCAGAATTTTTTTTTTAAATTCCGCGGAAGAATCGGGGCCCTGATTATACCAGTGCTCTGCACTGGCTGTCAATAGTTTTCCAGGCCCAATTCAAGGTGTTGGTGCTGACCTTTAAAGCCCTAAACGGCTTGAGCCCCACCTACCTGCTGGACCGCCTCACCCTCCGTGTCCTGGATCAGTCCCTGCGATCGGCCGGGGGCGCCCTCCTTGAGGTTCCCCAGGTGTCCACCATGAGGAGGGCGTTCTCTGTGGCTGCGCCGCGGCTGTGGAACTCCCTCCCGTTGGAGGTCCGCTTGATTACCGACCTCCCCTCTTTTCGTAGGCAGTGTAAGACCTGGCTGTTCCGCCAGGCCTTTCCTGAGGGAGATGGAGTGGATGCGTGGGGTATATTGTTTTAATTGTAGTTTTATAATTGTTTGTTTTAATATGTTTTTAAATGCTGTGAGCTGCCCCAAGATGCCTGCGGCAGGAAGGGGTGACATGTAAATTTTAGAATAAATTATTTTATTTTATTTTCAGAAACTGGCAATAGATCTAGGAGTGATCACATATTATGAGTTCTGTTTCGTCAAGGGCTCACTGAAGAACTCAAAGACCAATTAGCAATATGTAGCAACTTCTGTAAGGTTAAGTGACTGGGTTACTCTGACCATTCACATAGATGAGAGACTGATGGAATGGAGGCAGGAGAGGCAAAGGGAACATTCTCGAGGGCCGGCACCTCGCCTCCTGCAAACTGTTCCCCCAACCTATCCCCCTCCCAAGGACACTCAAGGGCCGGAGCCCATGAAAATAGGAGTACTTAGAGGCCCATTAAGTCTTGAAGAGAGAACAAAGACAACAAGGGTGTCTATGTTTTTATTGTGGGCAAGACAAACATTTTGCTAAGGAATGTCCAGTTAAACCCTCCAAGTTTAGGGATTCAGAAAATGAAGGTCACCGAGGCACACCCGAGGGATTCCAGTGAACCTTGCTAGTCCTTGGACCTTGCCCTCTCCCGAATCCAGCCTTACCCCCTGCGGAGGCCGGCTTCATTTGTATATCCCCTTAACCTTGAAGATCAGTGCTACCAGGTCTGTGATAACTAAGGCTTTAATAGGCTGGAGCCTCTGGTAATTCCATGGATGCGCACTATACTCACCGAAATAAGTTACCTTGCCAGGTCAAGGCATGTAGGAGTTGGTACACATTATTGATGGGTCCCCTTTGTCCTCAGGTCCAGTTGCCCTTTGTACTCCCTTGTTAACTTGTACCATAGGTAGGGATACGAATTTGTAATGGAAATTTTCTTAAAAAGTCATGAGTTGGTCATGGCAGGAATGAGAAAAAGTCACGGAAAACTCATGAGTAATTTTAAAAAAACTTTTATTCAATATTGTATTTTGTAACCCCCCTCCCTTAGATTGTAAACCCAAGGATTAGATTGTAAACCGCTCCCCCAGCACAGATTGTAACCCACCCAGCACAGAATAGGAGGAAAACACACCCCACCCCTTAGAATATAAACCAGGGATTGTAAAGCTCTTTGAAAGCCCCAGACTTAGATTGTAAGCCCAAGCAGGGGAAAAAGGCAGAGGAAATGCGGCCGCCTCTTCCTGGGCGCTTCTTGAAGCTCTGACAACGGTAATGTTCTCTGCCTCTGATCCGGTTGCCACACCATGCCATGCCACCACTTGACCATGCCCAAAGCTCCGCCCTCCACAAGAAACAACACAGAGGAGGGGTTTGGAGCTCCAGGGAGAGGCCGCGGCTTTACTCGGTGGTGCCCAGCATGCTGTTCTCACCGACTTCTTGCCATGCCACCACGTCTCCACAGCCAGGAAGGGGTTTGGAGCTCCAGGGAGACACCGTGGATCTTCTTAGCACCATTGAGTGTGCTCTTCTCACCAGCTTCTTGCTGGCTCTGCTCTTCAGTTTAGGGGAAATCTAAAAAAACTTGGGAAAATCACAGAAGTCATGGGAAGATCTCAAAAGTCATGGAGGGAGGCAAAAGTAACTAAAAACATGACTTTTGTCATGACCATGACAAATTCTTAGCCCTAACCATAGGCAACCAAATAGAACAATTGCGATTCGATATAATCCCCTCTCCTTTGTTCCTGGTGGTTCTGGGGTATCCCTGGATCCTTGTGCACAATCCCGCAGTGGACTGGAAGCAATCCAAGGTACACTTTGCTTCCATCTACTGTTGTGAAACGTGTACCCAGCTGGATCCTAGAAAGCAGGCTTTGGGGACCAGCAATCCGGAGAGCTTGTATACTATGGATTACAAAATCCCCATGGAATATATGAATTTAGCGAATGTGTTCAGTAAACAGGAGGAGGCAGCAAGCCTACTACCACATCGCTCTTATGATTGTCCCATCTACTTTGTCCCAGGTGCAGAACCCCTTTATGGCAGAATCTATTCCTTATCCCCCGCACTCCTAGATGAGAATGCTTCATGAGTATCTAGAGGACAATCTAAAGAAGGGGTTTATTCACCACTCTACTTCCCTGGCAAGGACAACCCTGTTTTTCATGCCGAAGAAAGGAGACCTTCGACCCTGTATAGATTACAGGGGATTAAATGTACTTACCATTAAAAACCGATATCCGCTTCCATTAATCCCCGACTTATTGGACCAATTGAAAGGAGCCAAGCTGTTAACAAAACGATCTTCGTGGCGCTTACTCTTTGGTGCAGATCCAATGGGGAGATGAATGGAAGACCACCTTTCATACCAGGTATGGACATTTTGAATACTTAGTTATGCCGTTTGGCCTGGCCAACACTCCGGTCACCTTCCAACATATTTTGGGACATATTGGACATTTTTGTTATAGCCTACCTAGATGACATTTTGATATATTCCCTTACGTGGGAGGCACACATTAAACTCCAGTACTGTACTCCAGCGTTTACGGGCCCAGAAATTATAATGCAAATGAGAGAAATGGCTGTTTCATGTGACGACTGTCCCCTCTTTGGGATTTATCATCTCCCCCCAAGGGGTCGAAATGGAATCCCAAAAGATTGAGGCCATCCAGAAATGATCAGCGCCTACAGCTGTGAAGCCCCTTCAACGATTCTTAGGAAGCACCAATTATTACAGGCAATACATTCCTTGTTATGCAAAGATTACACTCTCCCTTACTCAATTATTAAAAAGGGGGCTCTTTTTACTTGGGGACCTAAACAACAAAACTCATTTAACACCATAAAGAGGGCTTTTGTGACCGCCCCAATCTTGCAGTACCCTGATGTTGCTAAGCTCTTCGTGATAGAAGTCGATGCTTCTGATAGAGCTATAGGGGCTGTCTTCATGCAACAGGTTGGACCCACAACCAAGTGTTTCCCCTGTGCCTTCTACTCTCGGCAATTAACTCCAGCAGAACAGAATTACATGATTCTTGACAAAGAACTATTCGCAATCAAGGCGGCCTTTGAAACATGGAGGCATTACCTTGAAGGCACTCCTCATCTAATCTTGGTATTCACTGACTACAAGAATCTGGTTTACTTGCAGACTGCACGCACTAACAACGCTCGTCATGCACGATGGGCTCTTTTCTTTTCTCATTTTTCTTTCACCATCAAGTAGAGGCCTGGGACCAACACCACCCTAGCAGATGCACTATCCCAGTGCTACATCAAGGAAGATGAACCCGACAAGGTGGAGGGACCTATCTTATCTCCTAGGGTGTTTGCAGCAACCATCCTGTCCCATCCTTTACTCAGCCAAAGGGGCATGAGTGAGCTACCCAAAGATCACTATCAACAACAACATGGCCCTTATTACCACAGAAATAAGGTAGTGATTCCCCCCACGTATCGACCCCATGTCTTATGGACCCACCATGATTCCCCATTAGCAGGTCACCCAGGGGAACGTAGAACGTTACAGCTAATCCTCCACTGGTTTTGGTGGCCTAGCATCCGAAAGGATGTGGGTAAATATGTTAAAGCATGCATTACCTGTGCCCGCACCAAAAACCCTCGATGCTCCCACATTGGGCTGTTGCAATTAACTCCACCACCCTCAGGTCCATGGCAGAAAATAGCCTTAGACTTTGTTGTTGAGCTCCCCCACCCCCTCTAATGGCTACAATACCATCTTGGTTGTCATGGATTACTTCACCAAGATGGCTCATTTCATTCCATGCAAAGGACAACCTATATTTCAACAGACAGTGGTCTTTATATTGCAGAACATCGTTCGGTTATATAGTCTATTGCAAGAAATAGTATCGGATAGAGGTCCACAATTCATATCCAACTTTGGAGAGCCCTTTTTCACATACTGGGCATCCGCCTCAGTCCCACAACTGCCCGGCATGACTACCCACACCCCTGGACCCGGGATCTTTTCTCACGAGCACTCCCATCCCTGGTGTCCCCTGGTGGTATCCCCACATCTGATGTGAGTATTTTCCTCTTTGCTTGCCCGTCCTTACCTTGTGTTGTACCATCCCTCCCCCTTGCGGATTCATGTCCTCTCCACCCTGTGATGATCTGGGTTCCTCTCGTTATAGGCGAGACTGCCCACACAACATCCTGAGGGCTGTTTACTACAGTGTAGGGCACTTTAACCCAGGAGCAGGACAGGAGCATTCCCTTCCCTGGAGGGGCCCACCTCAGCCCCCTTTTCCTATCACAACCCCAACCTGACACCTGGGTCCTCGATCGGTCCCTGTGGTTCGCTGGGGGCACCTTCTTGGAGGTCCCCTGAGTAAATTGGGGGGCTCCTATGGAGATGACATTCTTGGTGGCCACACCACAGCTGTGGCACTCCCTCCCAGAGGAGACTCGCCTGGCCCCGCACCTGCTGACTTTTCATCGGGCATGTAAAACCTGACTGTTCCGCCAGGCATTTGGTGGAGGGGATGGGTGAGGGAGGGATGGGATGAGGGGGTTGAGGGTTAGGGGTGTGTGTTATTTTATGTTTATATTTTTATTGCTTCCCCAAAGTGGTTTTATATTTGTATTTTATATGTTTTATATTTTTGTTTTAAATTGTAAGCTGCCCCGAGCTGCTTTGCAGAAGGGGTGGGGTATAAATTGTATAATAAATAAATAAATAAATAAATAAATAAATAAAATAACTAAGAAAGGATAAGTCAGTTTTGTCATTATCTTTTAACTGTGTTTCCTTCCAAACCAGGCGGTACAAATGTCATTGAACTAGGCTCTCTGTTCCACAACGGCCTGCAGAACGCCTGTTTTCCTACCAGAGAGAATACCTCTTTTTTATGTAGGCTTTGCATGCCACTAGTGGGTGCAAAGTACCATGGTAAGTGTGCTGTCCATGCCCCAAAAGCAGTCGGAGAACCCTTTTCCCTCATCATTGTTTAATCAGAGAGTCCCCAGCAGCACCTCGTTGATGGCATCACAGACTTCTATCAGAATCATTCCCACTATGGAGGTGCTGGCATCAAATTGATGCTCCCTAGAGAAGAAGCTGTCAGGAGTTGCAAGTTTCAAGGTGACAATGGCGACCCGCTTCTCCACTGGGATGGCGTCTCACACACACTGGTATCCTTCTGCTCCAGGTTGGGTCTCAGTACTCCCAGCAACTCCATCATTACAAAGCATGACATGCAAAAATTCTTCTACCACGTCTCGTCATCCCAGCGTAGCACCATGTTGTTTCCCCAATTAGCACGTTTCTCCATACACCACATTCTACGATTAAGGGGGTTCAAACGTCCAGTCTAGTGAGACTATTGGCAGGCTCAGCCACTAGGAAGTTGACAATCTGGCTCATTCTGGCAACTGTGTGGGGGTGCCTTTGAGTACAGGTTGCCAAACAGCATGACTCTCCGATTACACACCTGCTGCCTTCACCACTATATCAGTCATCCCTGAATGTCCCCATCAGAATGCAGCGGTTAGCTAATGAGGCACATAAGAGCTAAGTTGTTGTTCTCCTCAGTGTCAATGGACTCCATCACCATCACATGCATTTGGGGCTAGGTGACTACTAAAGGGTGTGACACCACCTAAGCAGTCAGATCATAGACTGTAGGGTTCTCCATGTTGAAAGGCAGTGGAGGTTAAATGGCTGCAGCTGAAGCAAATGAGCGACAGAAATGCGAGACACTTGTTCTTCCCTTGTCCCAGAAAGCTATATGTGCAGATAGCCAGAATGCACGAAAGCAGACCATGATATAGTTCATGCCATCCAACTGCACAGAACCATGGGAAATAGGGCTGAGATAAATTTCATCTAAATGGGAAATCTTGTTGAAATTCCAGTTCCCAATACCATCTCGGTTGAATTGAGAGCCTCTTGATACTCAGTAATGTCTCAAGTGCCAGGTACACTGCTGGCGCTATATAAATGTTTGTTAATAACTAGGGATGTGCAATTCATTTTAGTTGCTTCTGTTACTAAAACACATTTGCCAACATTTGTTTTAGTAGCAGAGGTAACTAAAATGGCTGTGAACATAAATTTGTTTGAGCACATTCATTTTCATTCCCATCCCCCTTTGCACTCTATGCATGGCTATCGGGCTGCAAAGCAGTCAGAGGGGAGGGGGACAGTCACAAGACAGTCACATGCATTCCCAAACTTGCATGATAAAGATGCGGATAAATGTCTAGAAGCCTCTGTGCAAGATCGCGTTTCCAGTTACCATTTTGAAAGCATTCACATGCTCCAATGAACTGAATCTAATTGTATGCTCCAATTGCTACCAAAATGCAACTTTACAGGTACCACGTGATGTGGAGGGGAACATGTTAACAGCATTTGCGCATATCCAGAGGAGTCCTTGTGATCATGGGAGATTGCTGTAACCTATGACTTTCATGCACATCTAAGAACATCCTCAGAGACGCAAAGTAAAACTACTATTTAAGTGAATGGAAGACCCGCAAAGTGATTCCCATTGAAAACAATGGTAAACAAATTGAGTAACTAAAACAAATTTAGTTTTAAACAGAAAATGAAAATGAATTTAAAACAAAAACAAAGTTGGTTCTTGCTGCATGCTGTAGTCTCAGCTGACATTTCATTTCTTGGTTTACTGACTTTCTGCTTACTGGGATCCCGTTTACCACTTTGCTGTTCATTTCAAATCCCAAGAGTTAATATTGAAGCAATACTACATTTCTTGCATTCCATTTCCCTTTGTATTTCCTTGTCACTCGTGGGTTGGTACGCAAATTCCTTTACTAATCTGCAATCCAGCTGCAGATTGGTCAGAGCAAAGGGAACATCATAGAAGAACAATTCTGACTGGAGGTTAAAGGGGCACTAGGAGGAGGTTAAGGGGTGGGCTAGTCATACAGCGATTGGCTTAGAAATGCTTAAACAACAAACCTGGAAATAAAACGGTACCTTTAGAAATGTGGTAAGCAGTAAATGAATGGTACATGGTAAATGGTAAGTGGAAATTGGGTAAATCAGGACACTATCTCGTGGTATTGTGAGAACTGAGAAATTACACTGGTATTGGGAAACAATTTGGAACTCAATTGTGGTTCCTCATTAACTTCATTCACCATAGTTAACCACCTGATATGGTGAAATTTCACGCAAGCAGCAACTGAGTTGCTCATTTCATCCCTAATGAGAGATAAGTAGCTTCTTCAGGGTTCTGCCCACTCAGTAAGCCCTAGCCTGTTGCAGTATCAAAGCAGGATTTGCCCCAGTGACCGAGTCAGGCTGCAATCTCAAGAAGACACAGGTTTGAACTTGTTATACCAGCTTTTTGGTTCCAGAGTCTGAAAAGCTGTTCCAGAAATCCTTTTGGGCACCATCATGTGACTTCAGTAGTTTGACATTCTCTCAAGAGCCATTGGTCCAGGTACCTGTACATCACATGAGCAGCATGGTCATTAAATGTTGTGTCATATCTTCTCAGCTTCAGGAATGTAACACTGTCAGTCCCTACGCTCCCCTCTCCCTTGTTTTTCCTTGAGTGTAAGTCCCTCTGTCTCTAATTATGGTTGTACAGCACCAAGTATACTGCTGGCACTATATTAATAACAACAATAAGGCTCATGATGTTCTGCACAGGGTGAGGTTACATCAGAAAGGGGGCATGACAGCCCCTTGTCTGATATGAGCTTAACACCTCCAGTTTGCCTCCAGAGGGAGTTGGTAACCCTTGTCACTGAAAGGGAAGAACTCATCACTATGACTGTTTTTACACGGACGGACCCCCCTCCCCCAGTGTTTGGGCAGGTGTACGGGGGGAGGCATCTGTGTATACAGCCAGTGGTGGGTGGGTGGATGGGTGTCCGCTCGATCTTCACCCGTGTGAACACCGAGATGGATGAGTGAGGGTGCGTGCATGCTCCCGCGCAACACCCACCTCCACCCATCACATACCCATCTCCACCCACGGAGACCTCCGGAAAAGCGGAGGAGGCTCCGTGAGTGGAGATGGGTGGAGGTGTGTGTGTGTGTCCATTTACACCTCCACCCACTGCGGCTAAACACTATCCCCCCCACCCACCCACCTCCGTCCGTGCACAAAGGGCCTATGTCAAATGAAGAGAATCACGTGGCCACCCATGGCACTCACACTGTGGATGGTGTAAGTCACAGTAATGAAGACAGTCTGGATACCCTGGTGGTGGACTGACCTGTTGGATCCAATTATGTAAAGCCTCTACTAGACTCGTCGCCAAGCCTGTCTTGTGGAAGACCTGCCGATCCAATGTTACCAGGGCAGAAGCAACCCCAGAAGAAGAAATGATTTCATACCCACCCATCCACAAGACCAAGCACTTAATTACCTGAAGTACACAAATACGTTATATAAATTCACTATTTCCTGCCATTTCATTACTAACAATTCACTATTAATATCAATTTTAATACAGTATGGGATACGTTATCATACAGTGTATGGGGTGGGGGGAAGGTGAACAGGGGGTCCTCACAAAGAATCTGGAATATGGAAAATGCATTGGAGTAAATGGCCACGGCAGCATCAGATGACCTGAAATGAAAGCGAACCTTGTACATCCCCAGAAAGCTGCATGCACAGAAATCCGGGATGTAGTGTGCACTCCCATGAGACTGGATCATAATGCAGTTCAAGCCAACCAGGTGTGCAGAACCGAAGGAGATCATCTGGGGAATAGCTGGTGGGAGGACATTAAAACGCAAGTACAGAAGCATGTGTTCAACCAGATAGTTATTCAAGTGTGGTGATGTAATCAATATCATTATGCATTGAAATTTGCATGATTGGTATAAACTGCAAGAGCACAGACCTGCCACACTTCTGAGGAGAATCTTTGTTGTTGTTGTTTTTTCATTTCCTACTACTGAAGTTCTCACACTGTGGTTAATGAAGAACTTACTGTGGCGAGTTACTTGGTTACATGGCGCTCAATCCTCCTCTTTGTTTCGAGTTTGCCATGTGAGAACAAATTTGCTTACTTGCCACAAAGATGTTGCGTGATTCGAAAAAACGAGAGGAAGTGGTGTGTGGAATCATATTTATGTTTGTGAGTGTCTCTGATACAATCTCAGTTTTACAAAGTGGATTACACCATGAGAAGCTCTGTCTGGGAAGTTCTGTCCTACTGTTTCAAAGGCTTGTGAAATAAGGCAGGCTTTGCAGGGTTGAAAGAGAAAAAAAGTAAATGTATATGAGACAGATAATGGTGATGGGGTCAGACATTTCCTTACAGTACTAGCTGTAAGGAAGTTAAAGGCACAACCGCTCTCCATTATAAACGGGGCTGCTGAAGCCCCGATACTGAGGAAACTGCCTGAGCTACAGTTGTGAAAATGTATCCATGGCTTACCCATGGAGAGGGGGCAGGGCCTGGGCTCCCTGAGGACAGGAGGACTTCCGGGACTGGGGGGAGGAGGGGGTACAAACACGGGATTGTACAAACAGGGGATTTTGATGGCCACCCGGTGAGAGCAGGGGCAGGGATCTCCCTCACTGCCTGCGTGGAGCAGCCCAGAAGGGGGGCCAGAGGGGGGTGGGGACCGCAGCCATTGGAGTCGTGATGGGGCAGAAGAATGATGGTCCCCTTGGAGGGTATATTTGATCTGTGATGCAGGACAGGTGCTTGTTACCAGTTCCCTTCAACAACCCCCAGGCAGGTGGTATGGTGGTTTATGATCAGAGGGTCCCTGGCCTGAATTTGATGCTGTTGAAGACGAGGTCGGTTGTTAATAAGTCTACAACTGTCCGGGAACTGATCCTGGATCATGCAGCTGACCTCGTGTGCATTTTGGAGACCTGGATGGACACTGAGTCGGGGCCTATCTTGGCTGACTGTGTTCCAGCTGAGTACTCCGTGCAGCATCAGCCACAGTCAGAAGGATGGGGGGACAGTGTAGCCATTGTTTTTAGGGAATCGTGGGCTGTTAGGAGGTATCTAGTGCAGTTCATGTTGGGTATCAAGGACCTCCATCTTGTGATTGATTTGGCAGGAGATAGATTGGGGGTGCTGCTGCAGATATACCATTCACCTACCTGTACAGCAGCATCCCCGCCCGCTCTGCTGGACCTGGTGTCTGAGGTGGTGTTGTGGTCCCTGAAGACATTAGTCTTGGGGGACGTCAATATCCACATCGACGCCAGTCTTGATGGGGCAGAGTCGGAGTTCATGACTGCCATGGCAACCATGGGCCTGCCTCAAATGGACTTCGGCACAACACATGATGGGGGTCATACCCTGGATCTGATTTTTTGCAGTGGCTTTCAGGTGGGGAAGGTATCAGCAGTGCCCTCGTCATGGATGGATCAGTACCTCCTACAGACCAGTTTCCCGGCACATATCTGCCCCTGGAGAAGTGTGGAACCAATTCGGTTGGTCCGTCCCCGGAGACTCCTGGAACCAGAGAGGTTCCAGAATGCTCTAGAGGAATTCCCCCTCTGATCTTGATGACCAATCACTCAATGACCTTGTAGCTTTATGGAATACCTTGCTGACCGAGGCCATTGACCGAACAGCTCAGAGGCGTCCGCTCCCTTTCAGCATCGGTGACGCAGGTCTCCTTGGTTTACTGAGGATCTGTGGCAGATGAAGTGAGAAGGTCGGCGGTTAGAGCGATGGTGGCGCTGTTCGCATGCTGAAGCCGACCAATTGCATCATACAGCTAGTTTAAGAGCCTATGTCATGGCTGTGCGGGCAGCAAAGAAGGGTTTCTTTGCTGCCCTCATAGCATCTACAAAGTCTCGTCCAATGGAGATTTTCTAGATGCTGAGGGGGCTGGTCAGTCCGGCCTCCCTATTCCTGAAACTGGAGTCTTCCAGTGCCTACTGTGACATGTTTGTTGATTACTTTGCTGATAAAATTGCTTGGATTCACCATGACTTCGATGCTGTACTTATTACAGTAGGAGAACCAGAGGTTATGGAAGCCCCACCTTGTCTGCTTTTGTGGGATCAGTTTCAGGAGGTGTTGCCAGCTGATGCGTAGGATGTTCTTGGGGCGGTCAGAGGCATCTTTTGTGAACTGGACTTGTGCCCGTCCTGGCTGGTTAAGGTCAGCTGGAAGATGATGGGGCCATTGCTGGCAGGGGTGGTCAATTCCTCCCTTGGGGCAGGGGGGAGCAGAGTGCTGAGCTGCCTCAAAGAGGCAGTGGTGCGGCCTCTGTTCAAAAAAACATCACTTGATGTTGACTCCCTCACCAGCTATCGGCCAGTCTCTAACCTTCCCTTTTTAGGGAAGGTTATTGAATGGCTAGTGGCTCAGCAGTTGCAGGTAAGGATGGGTGAACGCGGTTCGGAAGTTCGGAGTTCGGAGTGAACTCAACCAGTTCAGCCGACTGAACCGAACTTCCGAACCGAACACGATTTTCGAACCGGATCGAACCGAATTTCCAAACTTGGCTCTGTTCGCCCATCCCTAAAAGATAATATTCCATTTAGTTCAATGGGGTTTGAATTTCTGAACTTTGTTCGGAAGTTCGGAGTTCGGACCGAACTTGAATAGTTGGGTCGACCAAACCGAACCGAACCGAATTTCCGAACTGAACCGAACCGAACCAAATTTCTGAACTCAGTTCTGTTCGCCCATCCCTAGTTGCAGGAGCATCTGGACCGTGTCAGTTTTCTGGATCCCTCGTAGTCTGGCTTTGGCCGGGCTATGGTACTGAGACTGTGCTTGTGGCTTAGCTCGGTGACCTCCGCCGCAAATTGGACCAGGGTTACTCGGCCCTGCTTTTTTTATTAGATCTGTTGTCTGCCTTTGATACTGTTGATCATGAGATGTTGGTGACTCATCTGTGGGACCAAACCGGGATGAACAGGATTGTTCTTGAATGGTTCTGGTCATTCCTGGCCGGACGAATTCAGCAGATGGTGCTCGGGGATTGTTTTTCTTCTCCCCAGGACCTTTCGTGCGGAGTCCCACAGGGTTCCATCACGTGGTGGGGAGGAGGGAGGTCCATTGAGCGAGCCTGGCTTTATGTCAAGGGCCTACACAGTGGCAGGGCTAGCAAAGCTAGTATGGCTGGCGGCCCGCACTGCCTGCCTAGCCTGCATGCCTGACTGACTGCTCTGCTCTCTGTGCCACAGCAGCGGCGGGACAGATTTGGCCTGCTGCTTCTCCCTGAGCTGAGCAGCAGAGTCCCTTTGCACTCACAGCAGCTCTCTGATAGCTCCAGGCAGAACAGCTCAACAGCTGATCATAATAAGCAAGTCCGGGAGGGAGGCTGGCCAATCAGGCTCCCTCCTCCCCCACGTGATGGATCACGTGGCAAAGTTTGAAAGTGGTGGTAGATGGGAGCACGCACAGGGTGCCCACCAAAAATGCTCATGTTTTCCAGGGTGCAATGGTGGTACTGCAGGTTTGTGAGCCGCACCGGCTGGTGCCTGCATGCTGACCTGCCCACCCCACCCTGAGAGGCTGGGTTAGAGCTATGGAAGCAGAGGGACTGGGTGGGAGCAGCACACAGAGAAAGGCAGCTCATTCTTCAACACGACGGGAGGAAAAGCCGCAAGGGGTCCGTTTACACCCCTCCGAAGTGGCCACCAGCCAAAGGAATCGGCGACACGCGCTGCCTCCTGTGGCCTTTTTGAAGACACATTCTGGAAACCTCGATATTGGAGTTTCCAGAATGCATCTTTAAACAGGCTGTGGGAGGCCACGCGCACCGCTGATTCCTATGGCGGGTGGCCACTTCCAGTGCGTGTAAACGGACCCCACGTGGCTTTTCCCAGGCTGCTTGTCTAAAAGTGGCCTAAGTTCACCTCCTCCCCACGTGGCATCGCTCTGCACTGGCTGCTGTCTCAGCCTCTTGCAGCAGCTCATCATCATTGTCTCTTCACTCTCCCCTGCAACTGATTCTGCAGGCTGCAGCAGCAGCAGCGCATAGAGACACTGAGTTGCAGCTGATGAGTGAGTCAGATTGAGTTCCTGTCCCCACCACTGCTGTGCCTGCCCGGAGCCCTATTGCAGTGGGAAGGTGGGAGAGAGGCGCTCCCAGAGCTGAAGAAGGGAGCTCAGCTGGGAGAGAGGAGGAGGTGGGGGTCCATGCATGTGGAGAGGAGGGGTCCGCACCATCTCTGGGTCTGTGTGGGGTTTGTGGGAGAAAGGGCAGGGGGGGTCTATGTGCGGCATGGACTTGGGGGAGAGAAAGGGCTGGGGCAGAAGAGGGGAGTCTTTGTTGTGCTAGAAAATATCTGCAGATAGCAGATTGTGCTTTGCTGAGGGGGAATGGTAGTAGCTAAAAGAGAAAATTAGAGAGAATGGCCTCAGAGCTGTCTTGCTTTTAGTGCTATCTCAAGTCCTCCATACTGAGGGAATGGTGGGATTTCACATCTGTGAATTTTGACATTGAAATGCATGATTAAGTTCAATAAACAGCTGCAGATTGTGCTGTGTTGGGGGGGAATGGAAATAATAGATAAAAGAGAAAATTAGAGAGAATGGCCCCAGAGCTATTTCAAGAGCTCCAGAGCTGTCTTGCTTTCTGTGCTATCTCAAGAGCTCAAGGTCCCAGAGCTGTCACTACCATTTTTCATGCCACAAAACCGAAACAAATTAACAAGTGTGCCTCAGCTCCAACCAAATCTACAAGTGTGCCACAGAATGGAAAAGGTGAGGTTGGGTGCTTGGGTAGTGGGGGTGAGGCAGGGTGGGGGATCTATCTTGATTTCTTGCCCAGGGGCCCATTCCACCCTAGCTACACCCCTGGAAGAGTGGAAGCAGAGGAACTAGCCACCAGCTCCCTCCCACTCGCTCTGGGGCTGCTCAAGCTCTGCCTGTGTGAGCTCCACCATACAGAGGCAGCAGCCTGAGGTGGTCTGGTGGGCAGCTCCTTCAAAGCCCAGCGGAGAAGGAGCTGGCAGTGGGGAAAACAAAGTTGCAGCCGGTGCTTTCTCACGGGCCAACATGCGCAGGTTTTGTCTCCTGAGAAAACAAAGCCACACAGCTTTTTTTCCCCCCTCAGGAGACAAAAGCTGTGCATTTTGCTTCCCAGAGGATTTCTAGGGGTGTGCAATTCATTTTCATTATTATAACAAAAATAAATTTTTTGATTTTCTTTTTTGTTATTGTAATAATGAAAATGAGAAATAATAATTAAAAAAACAAAACAAATTTTTGTTTTTAAAATAATGGGAAAACACTGAAAAATGTATTTTTGGCTATAATTTTTTTGTTTCCTATTCAATTCTGATAAAGCTTGGGCAGATTGTACCCCCAAGGGCACTATGTGTACCAAATTTCAGAACTAATGAATAAAGGGCACCGATTCTATAAGCAATTGAATATTGTACTTTTAAGAGAAGCTCCATGCACAGTCCTGGATATGAATTCCTTATCTTCTATTCAGTTTCCATGAAACATGGGAATATTATGTCCCTCCACAAGATTACCATTCCTGACAAATTTCAGAAAGATTGGATAAAGGCTCCTTCCAGCTCTATGATTCTGAGTGTTCACTAGTGGTTAGAACAGGAGATTCCGAGTCAGGACTTCTGGGCTCTCCATGAGCATTATTAGCAAGTGATAGAGCTGAAATAATGAATTGGTATTTTTATAAGCACAACTATAATCCACATTTTCAGATAGCCATAAAAATATCCAAACAAATATCCACACCCAAAATGATATTCATTTATCCATATATTTGAGTATTTTGTTTTGTATAAATTGATTATTTTTCAAATTTGGGGGGCCAGTTTGGTTCAAATAGTCACACAAATATTGAAACAAAAATTTCCCAAAATCTCAACAACAAAAAAACCCACTTGGAAAACCAAATCAAATATCCAAATGATGGCCCTTTTCACACAGACACGCTAACACTGATAAAATGGGTATTACATTTTATTATTCACGTTGCAGGGCTGCAGGTGTGCTCTATGGATGCCCTGCAACGTGTATAATAAAATGTAACACCCATTTTATCAGTGTTACAAGTGTCTGTGGGAAAAGGGCCAAAGTGGGAATGAATAGTAGTTTGTATTCACTTCACTCAACCTGAACTGACGTAGGCAAAATTGTAAAGTATGTTACTCCCTGCTGATATTCATTTCAGCTGTAAAGTTGTTCGTGGTCTGTTTTATAGATGGTTCTGTACACTTCACATTCCCATGAATAAGAGTTGGCGGGAGGAAGTTTTACCTTGCCTTTGAAAACCAGCCATCAGCACTTTTTTGCATGTTTTTCCATCTACAAACCAGGTTGTCACACAATTCAGAGATACTTGATTACAGAGTGCCTTGCACTTTAGGGTGTTTATAAACAAGACAAGAGCCCACACCAGGAGGGTGTTCAGCCCTTACTTGCTGCCCATTTATAAGGCGAATGTGAGGTGCATGTTCCAATATGCCACAGAGCCTCCACTCACAGCAGAGTCTTGGGGCATCGTGGGTCCACTGTGTGGGCCAATCTGGGCCAGTGTTCACTCATGTGTCCGCCCCATCCATTAGGGTGTGCACAGCATCCGTGTGGGCAAAGCACCTAGAGCGGTGCCAGTGGTCAGAGCAGCAAGCGTGCTCACTGCTCTTGCTCTCCCTGGGGTTTCTATTGTTTAGTTTTGCAGAGAAGAAAGAGTGTTCTTCCAAGATCCCTGAACTCCATCCCAAGGTATGAACCTGTACAGATAGTCAACAGGCCTTGGAGGGCTTTATGTGTGTGTAACCTGTCCTGTTCACATCTTCCATGAATGAAATTTCAAGAACTAATTCTGGCAAAAGAGAGAAAGTAGTACAGTGATATCTTTTCTTGGACCAAGTCACTTATCTGCAGGACCACCTCACTCCTCATGTGCCCATACAACCTGAGAGGTTTGGAGGTTCCCCGGGCAAGATGGGTGGCCACCGATGTTCTCTTTTTCGGTGGCTGCCCCTGTGCTGTGGAACTCGCTCCCAGAGGAAGCTTGGTTGGCCACCACTCTCCTGTCATTTCAACGTTTATGTAAGACCTGGCTGTTCCGCCAGGCCTTTGGCGAGGGGGGGTAGGGTGGGGGGGGTTTCTTTCTCCCTGCATATGGGATTTTTTTAACTTTTAAAATTGTTTTTATTGTATTATTGGTTTATATTGCTGTTCGCCACCCCAAGCTGCCCTGTGGGCAGGAGGGGCAGGATAAAAATATTTTATAAAATAAATAAATAAAAATTTTAAAACTCCAGTTGGTAGAGGTATGCAAGTTTTCAGACCTCACAGGGTCCTACATCAGGCAAGTCAGGAATTAGAACTATAGACTAAGAAAAGGGCCTTTTTAAACAAGCGGAATTTCTCCCACAGTTTAAACCGGTGGCTCTGGGAAACCTCCGCGGTGAGGGGGGAGGGGGCTTTAGATGCTCCTCCATGAACCAGAAGTCACCCGGGTGCTATTAGAAACAGTGGCGCTGAACAACTCCCTGGTGTTTTGAGACGTGGCATAGATAAGACCTCAATGATTGGGGTCTTATCTATGCCACGTCTCAGAACACCCAGGAGTCATGTGACACCGCTGTTTCTAATAGCGCCCAGGTGATTTCTGGTTCACGGAGGAGCATCTAACCCCCACCCCACCCCGAGGTTTCCCAGAGCCGCTGGTTTAAACTGCAGGAGAAATCCTGCTTGTTTAAAAAGGTCCAAAGAGGTATATACAGTGATTGGAAACAAGGGCAAAGGGAGGGGAGGAGGAGGTGAGAACAAGCCCCAGGTAGGAGGGCCACAATTAAAAAGAACAGAGTAAGAGCTGCTGATAGTATGTAAACTTAAAGCTGTAGTTGTAGAGTCATTAGACTTAGAAATGTCTGTAATGGCTTGTGAAACCCACATCTACATTGAGTCCATTGTTCTTTGTATCTAGTAGAGCTATGCATTTTTGTTGCCAGGCTCACCTTTTTAAAGGTGTTGCATAGGTTTCAGACAAGGAGAAAGAGGTCAGAAATGGAGTGGTCACTTTGTGAGAAGTGAATGCCATGAACCTGTCCAAAAAAACCAGCAAAAAGAATCTTGTGCCACCTTAAAGACTAACAAGAAAATTTCTTTATTTTGGCATGAGCTTTCATCAGCAAGATCTGATTTCCTCAGATGCATGAAGTGGCCTGGAAGTTGGCATCTATATAAAAGGATGCAGGCAATGAAAATAGTTTACACAGAGAGAATAAAACACATAATTAAATCAAATACCAACCCAAGGTACAAAGTGTTAATGACCAATCATGGAAGTCCCATGATCTTTTGTCTGAGAGAGTTCCTGCATTCCTTCCCAGGAACTTCGCTCCTCCTCCATCACCACCCTTACCTATTCCTGAATCTCCTGCTCCCTAAACCATCTTTGCTCCTTCTCCCATGCTGCCCTCCATGAGGCAGGCACATTGCTGGTGCTTTATACAAAATTGATAATAATCTGTCAAGAGTCCTATATCCAGGGACTTGCATTCACTGCTTTTCCCCCATTGCCACCAATGGGGAAAACATAGAGAACATGGGTCCTTGCCTATACCTCAAAATCAGTCTGTGGGTCAAACGTTTTATAACCTTCCTCTTACTGCTGATCTTCTGTTGCTGGGAAGGACTTTGGCATCGTAGGGCATTTTCACACAAGACATTCTTTGCCCGCTACCCATCCACCACCCACCCACTATACATGTCGCAGGGCTGCAGTGTTTCCTTACGGGTACCCTGTAACATGTATAGTGGGTGGGAGGTGGGTGGAGAGTGTCTTGTGTGAAAATGTCCACAGAGGTTCTGGGGATTAAATACCATTGACTAGAAGGGACAAAACCACACAATCTATAATATCAGGAGAACGTTGTATGCATTATGCAATAACTTTATAGGAATGAGGAAACCTGGTTTATTTCCCATAACTCTTCAGACATCATTCAGGTTCCTGGTTCATATTACGGATACAAGTTAAACAATAATCTGAGGGCAAATTACTTTGAAGAAGTGACTCATTCTGTTTTCCCCAACAATAGGCTTTTGCTTTCTGAACAGAATACAGAATTGCTCAAATTAATATTTCAAAAAAGCTTGAAATGTTTCCAACCATGTTGAATAGTGTCAGAAAGCCACATGATGTTGCCTGAAAGAAGATGATGTTTGGGTGATTAGATCCTTTCTACCAGCTGCACACAACATTGCTGCTAGTAGAGCATCATGTACCCCTCGACTTTCCAGAGTTCAGCAATATCAATGGGATTCACCCTGTCTTCCCAGAGCCTTCAGTTTCTCAAAAATGCAGAAGTCAGAACTAGGGCTGTAGCGGAATGTCGCAGCGGTAGCTATTTCCGCCAGAAACAGCGTTTCCGCGATTAGTGGTACGGCGTGGCAGAGGCTTTAATTCCGCTAGTTTAATGCCGCTACTTCCGCAGTTCCGCTAATTTCATTCTGCTACTTCCACAGGCTTCACAGAATAGCGGAAACATGACATTTTCACTACTTCCGCCATTCCACCAGCACGACAAAATAGCGAAACAGCAGTTTTCCGACAGTTTCCGCAATTTTTCCGCAATTTGCAGAATGCCGGCGGAATGAGTGGAATGTCCACAGAAAAGCCGCGGTGTGGCACGGGCAATTCCAAAATGGCGGAATGGAATCGCAGCATGGTAACAGCTGCTGCCGCATCAGTCCTAGTCAGTGATCTGATTCAAATGATGAAGTGCATGGAAACAGCAGGAAATTGTACTGTCGATAAAGAAAAACTTCACTTCTGGGAGACTTCTTACTTACTTATCAGGTTGCAAAATGGTGAGCCTTGTGCTGATAAAATTCCTAGGAAGTAATGCTCCTTTGAGCTCATGGCTCAATGCCTTTGGGTCTCCTTTGTGATAAACCCCACTGGGAACCATCAAGTCAGTTTGATTCCTGCAGTACTTGTCTTGATCAATATTTTGGGTGGTGAAGGCAGGGTGATGTCCCAAGACCCTTTGAACCTTATTTGTGTGCCTCGGGTGCTTACCATGGTCAGCCTTCGGGTTTGCTAACAGGCCTGTTTCTTCTACGTAAGTTACACGTCACTGTATCCATCAATAGGAACTTGCTCTTACCCTGTAGGTCCCAGGCTGGAAACTGCAGTTATTTTCACCCAAGTAAAATATAACAGAGAAAATTCTCCGGGTACCAAGAGGAAAAGACAGAAGGAGGGTTAGTTTGCTGGGAGAAAGAATGGACCAGCAGTTAGGATGCCCACCTGGGATTTGGGAGAGACAGGTTTAATTTCCAGTTTACCATAGGCTGCCTGTGTGCCTCTGACACATTATATAGGGTGTTAATAAATGTGATGCTGCCCGCAATGGACCGCCTGGGCCAGAGCCGTACCCATGTGTCTGTTAGCGGGCCACCAGATGTGGGCCCATTACAGCCCCTGACTGGGTAGGTAGCTGTCCAGGAATCATGGAACTGGGCCCACAGTCCGGATCCAAGGACTGCCCAGGTGGGCCATACCGGCTGAGTGTGTGCATTTGTGCTGCCATCCCAACCCCAGCACCGGGGCTGCCCATCAAGGTGGGGGGTGGGGCCAGCTGCCCTCACATCTCTTCCACCCCATCCCCGGCCTGGTCGATAAGCAGGAACAGTTATGGGTGCCTCCCCCTTCCGGGACAGGTAGCTGGTGCGCCGGCTGCATGTTTATTAACACCCATAGTCTCTTTATGCCTGAGTTCCCCTTGTGTAAAACAGGAATGATAACACTTCCCTACTTTACAGGAGTGTTGTACACGTAAATACACTGGGTAAAAACAGATGTGATTTGGGCCTGCTTTGGCCCAGCACCCAGTGGCATGTGCTGCCAGATGTTGGCCCAGGATTTCCCCACGCTGTGTTGGTAGCTAGCCTGGGTTGTGACCTCCAGACAATCTCCGAGGTCACAGCTTGGGTAAGACCTGCCCGACCCAAAGTGGGCTAACCCGTCTGTGCAGCCGCAACATACGCACCCCGGGCTGGGGGCCACCATGACTGTGCCTCATTGGCCCCCATGTCTGCCTGTCATGGCAGGGGGCATGGCACTGGGAACACAGTGTAGACAGGGCCGCCTGCGTACCTGCATGTTTGTTGTGCTCCCAGCTGTCCCCGGACTATGTGGTCGGTGGGACAGCTCCCTGGCTGTGGTCACATCAGTGCCCTGAACTGACCCTGGCCATGTTGCCTGGGATTTCCACCCCGGGGCAGTCCAGGGATCAGTCCCATTGGCTGCACACCTGTTTTTACCCACTAGAAGACGATGAGATCAGTCTTAATAATGGAGGCCATATAAGTACGCTTACTCAGCATTGGAAATATGAGATCATTCAGAGGAAGAGGGCATATGAAAAGTGACTGAGTGGGAACACTGTGGGAATCCCCTGCACACTTGACAGACCTCCTTTCAACACAGTGGAGTGCAGATGCACAGCTAAGGTCTGAGGGAACTCCGAGAAGTAGAGGGTGCCTACGTTTCTCACAAATGCTTCTTTGAACCCCCTTACCTGTGCTCCCACCCTAGTGTGCTGTGAGATACCTACATGGGCCACCACACCAAAGCAAACATTTCTTCCAGCCCATGAGAAAATGAAGGGTGTTCCCTTGAATGCACAATCCCATCACTGCTGTTCCTCTATTGGTCAGAGAGATAGTTCGTTAACGGTTAGTTCTCCATGACAAAACATGTGAGTTAACACACTATGCTCCCAGTGCATTCCAGGAACTTTTTCCTCCCTCCACCCACCTCACCTCACAATCTCTTTTATTTCAATGTCTTTTTTCCTACTGCAAGCCAATGGGAGACTGGTTCTAGCTTATATAACCAGCATTAGAAACCCAGACCCATATCATCTCAGAAAGAGAATGTCCAAACATTTATAATTTATCACAACAAATGTTAGGACTATGAATTTGGGTTTTGTTAAAACACAAACAAACACAAAAGACCTTTCAGGGTCCCATATCCAAAACACAAATACTAGAGCTATGTATTTGGGTTCCAAGTGAATCAAAAATTTCCTGAAAAATGTGGTATCTGAGGTTTCAAACTTTGCACCCAAAACTGCAGCACATATCCAGCTCGGAGCTGGAATGCTCTCTATAGTGAGCCCTCTCCATCTGCAGGTGCCGCTGCTGTCCTAGAACTACATTCTCCAGCACTGCAGTCAGCCCCAGCCCAGTGGAGACCAGCTAAGCCACAGAGAAATGGTGAATCCCCAAGCCAGTGACCTCCCTCCCCAACAAGTGACACACCCCGAGCCAGCCACATGTCCCATTCCCCCTCCCTAAGCCAGTAACCTCCCCTGAACCTAGTCCCATGTCCCTTTCCCTAAACCAACCACCTCTTCCCTAAACCAGCAACCCCCTCTAAGCCAAATTCCTGCCCCACTCCTACTTCCCCAACTTAACAACCTTCCCACCAAGCCAACCGTATTTCACCCTCCTCCAAACCAGTGTTCCCCATTTTTATTTTGGTAGCAGAATTAGCAGCAGTCTAACCACATTTTTCTTTCCCTATAGGTCTGTCAAACTGGAAGAGCTTCACTACAGTTTTGCACCAAAATAACCCATACGCAGAGACCTGTGTTCAACGTGTTTTCCACATTGGTGGCAATGAGGAAAATGCAGTGAACACGGGTAAAGATACAAATACATATAAGCACAAATACTAAACCCACAAATATTTATTTATTTATTTACGGCATTTATATCCCACTCTATCCCACGACATGTGGCCCAGAGCGGCTAACAAAATAGTGTAAACACAGTATAAAACAATTGTAAACAATAAAAAACATAAAGCATAAAAAACACAAACAACCTCCCCCTCCTCCCTCCCCAACCTCACCCCACCCTACCCTTCTCCCTTGCCAAATGCCTGACAGAACAGCCAGGTTTTGCAGTTCCTACAGAAGGCTGGAAGGTCCAGGGCCTGACATGCCCCCACCAGGAGGGCATTCCAGAAGCGTGGCATGGCCACCGAGAACACCCTATTCTGCGTGGCCCCCCGGGAAACTCGGGTAACCTCCAGTAAGGTGCCCCCGGTTGACCGCAGAGGCTGATCTAGAACCCGGGGAGTAACGTGGTCTCGCAAATAAGCAGGGCCCAGGCCGTGTAAGGCTT
>QEPC01009034.1:211783-224912 GCA_003113815.1 Sphenodon punctatus | reverse complement strand
CTGCTCTGCTGCGCTCTCCACGAGAGTCCAGTGGAGTGAGTCACTGGCTCCTGCGCGCACAACCCAGTTGTGAGAATGTTGGGAGCCATCTCGAAGAACCTTCTTTACAAGGTAGCAACCTTCTGATCAGCACATGGACAGGAGCTGTTTGTAAACAAACAGCCTTATCTCCCAGTGTCCCCGCTGCTGCTGCAGCGCTACTAGGAGGGAGAGTCAGGTAAGCCCTCCCCCTCTCCCCCAACACAACCCAACCCGACAGGGGTCAGGACCAACAATTATTTTTGTTTGTTTGTTAAGAATAATTTTAAAAAAGACAGCGTGACCGGCCCCCTGACCGCCCCCGGCCCACCGGGAATCCTCCCGGTGCATTCAATGGCCAATCCGCCCCTGGTGATTGGGCAGGCTGGCTGCTAGTCCAAGCCTCTCCACCTCTCACGTCAGAAAGTCTGCTCCTCAGCTCCCCTCCCCCTCCCTGGGCCTGCCAGTCAGGTTTTTCCTGCCCGAACACACCCGAACTGTTCGGGGTTTTGGCTTTCGGTTCGGGCGTCTGGTTTGGGCATCCGAACTGGCTGCGTTTTGGCCAAACTCCGAACGTCCGAACCGCGTTCGCACAACCCTAAAACTGGCTAAGAGTTGACATTCCCTTTGAGATTATCCCAGCAAGATTCAAGAAGTGACAGAAGGGGCATTGGGACCAAGGTAAGCTTATGCTATTGTTGCCTGTTCTATGTATAACTGGAAGATTCCATCCTTCAGGATCGCTGGTCTAGTGCCTTTTACCAGCAGTAAATCCACTGTATGAAATCAATGGCTGTTGTAGATGGACAAAGAAAATTATTTTATGTTCCCCACAGTCTTCAAAAAGAGAGAGAGCGTATGGGAGACATGTAAATCAAAGTCTTGAGAGAGTGTTGTTGCCATGTCGGTCCCAAATATAAGAGAGGGAGACAAAGTAGTTCAGATGATAATTTTTATTGTACCAACTTCTGTTGGAGAGAGTATGCAAGCTTTTGGGCCACACATGGCCCTTCTCCAAGCGTGTAAAAGTCAGGACTATAGACTGAATTATACACTTTTTTCTAACAGCTCCCTCCTAAGCGATTGTTTTCATACATACCTGCCCTGCATTTGCTCAATCTATAGTTGGTTTTTTTTGTTGTTTTTTTTTATTTATACACAATTTTATTTTTCTTCCAACAACATTACACACACTCAACAACACTAACTTATATAACTAATTAAATTAACATTGTAACTTTGTAACTTGCTCCGTTGATGTATTATTGTTTTTACGTTTATATCTTGTAGTCCACCAAGTATGATCGATTTTTCTCTACGACTGTATGTCCTTGTATGTGTTCTATGCAAGAGAACCATCTTGTTGTAAATTTCTTTGATTTATTCTCTTGTGTTGCTGCAATCTTCTCCATGGAGTACATGTACCAGAGTCTTTTTATCCATTCTGTCTCTGTTAGATTTTTCGCCGTTTTCCAATTGCGGGCAATTATGTTTAAACCCGCCATGGTCATAAGTGTACATGTTTCTTGATGCTGTTTCATCAGCGGTACATCTGGATACAATCCCAACAAAGCAGTTTCTGGCCTGAAAGGAACGATCAAACCTGTGGCCTTTTTCATATACGTCCAAATTATACCCCATAGCTGTTGTACCCTGGGGCAGGACCACCAGGAATGAAGGTAGGTACCCTTCTCTCCACATCCCCGCCAGCACCGATCGAGGCCATCGCCCTCTATTTTTTAAAAATGAATTGGCGTTAAATAATATCTTAGAATCACCTTAATTTGGGTTTCTTTAATTTCTAATGAGCTCGCACAATTGTGCATATAATGTCCAATTTGTTCAACTTGTTGCTTTTCTAGTTTTATTCCCAGTTCTCGTTCCCATTTTCCTATGTATTTAGTCGGTTTATTTGCGTCGGCCTCGATTAGAGCCCCATAAATTCTAGAGATCAATCCCTTGTTGGCAGTATGACTGAATACAATTTTTTCAAGAGTCGTCGGTTTTCTAGTGAAATGTTGTCTTTTATTTCTATCTGTAAATCTATTTTTCAATTGGAGGTATTGTAATGTGTCTATCTTTGTTTTGGTTGTGTCTTGCAGATCTTGTTTTGTTATGAACTGGTTGTCCTTAAATAATTGTTCAGCTCTATGGATGTTGCATTTGTTTAATGTTTTCCTTAGATTCTTTGCTATGTTATCTTTCCATAATGCCTGGGCGTTTATAGGTGTGTATGGTGAAGCTTCTGGGGAGATTGTTAGTTTTTTTTGTGTTAAGTGCCACTGTTGCATGATGGCGTTTGCAAATGGGTGTTCCGCTATTTTCCTTAAATTTCTTTTATCACGTGTAGTTAACATCTCTTGAAGGTTTGGACTACCTAATAGATGTTTTTCTATTTCCACCCATGTGGTGTTCTTCGTAGGGTGATACCAGTACCTAAGTGTTCTCAGTGCAACTGCTCTAAAGTAAGTTTTTATGTCTGGCATATTAACACCTCCCTTTTCTTTCTTCCTGATTAGTGTTTGCTTATTTATTCTATGTTTTTTTCCTCTCCATACAGCATCAAGCATAGCTTGCTCACATTGTTTTATAAATTTGGTTGGAATTTGTATGTGGAGGGCCATTGCCTTGTACAGGATTTTAGGCAGTGCTATCATTTTGAATAGATTGATATTTCCTAACCAGGAAGTTTTGAATCTTTGCCAGGTTGAGATTTCATTACGTATTTGGTTTAAGATGGGGGGGAAGTTTGCTTTGTATAATTTTGTGTGATCTTTGGTGATATTTACCCCTTGGTACTTAAATTGAGATTCAGCTATTGCAAACGGCAATCGCTCCGAGATGGCTTGGGTATCCTGATTGTTTTTGGTAATTATAAGGGCCTGTGATTTTTGTGGGTTGATTTTATAGCCTGAAATTTTACTAAACTGATTTATTAGAGTGAGGATTTTTGGTATCGTTGCATGTGGGTTGGTGATATATAACAGCATGTCATCCGCGAATAGAGATAATTTGTGGTGAGTCTTATCTATCTGTATGCCCTTAATGTCTGGTTCTTGTCTGATGGCGCAGGCCAGCAGTTCTAATGTGATGTTGAATAACAGGGGGGAGAGCGGGCATCCCTGTCTAGTTCCTCTTGTCAGGGGGAATGGGTCCGATAGTTCTCCATTGATTAAAATTCGCGATCTGGGTTTTAAGTTGATGGCTTTAATTGCCCTTGAGAAATTGCCTGTGATTCCCATATGTTCTAGTATTTTGTATAGGCATAACGGTTCCGCCCTGTCAAAGGCCTTCTCCGCGTCAGCGGATAGTATTATTACCGGTTGATCTATTTTTCGGGCTGCATGAATTAAATTAACTGTTCTTCTAATATTGTCAATTCCTAGTCTATTTGGAATAAAGCCCGTTTGATCGGTGTGAATTACTTCTCCAATTATTGCTGCTAGCCTATTTGCTAGTATTTTTGTGAATATTTTATAGTCTGTGTTGAGCAGGGAGATTGGCCTGTAGCTGCCACATTCCTCTGTATTTCTGCCTGGCTTGGGAATTATGGTGATGACTGCTTCATAAAATGTTGTTGGCATTTCTTGGGTATTCATAATGTTGTTGAATGTGTTGGTTATGTGTGGTATAATTGTTTTACTGAATGTTTTATAAAATTCTGCAGGTAGGCCATCGGGTCCACCTGCCTTATTGTTTTTTAAATCTTTAATTGTGCTCTTTGTCTCTTTTTCTGTTATAGGAGAGTTCAGATAGTTTAATTGATCTTTGTTAAATTTAGGCATGTTGTATTTATTAACAAATTCTGTTATTTTTTCAGGATCTGGATTTGAGGATGTGTACAGCTCTTGATAGAACTCCACAAATGCTCCTTGAATTTCCTGCTGTTTTGATGTTTTGCTTCCATCTTTCTTTCTTATTATTGGAATGGCAGCTTTTGTTCGCTTTGTTTTTGTTAATTGTGCTAATACCTTGCCCGGTTTGTTGCAATTTTGAAAATAAAAGCTTTTAATTTTTCTCAATTGTTGCGTGATTTTTTGTGTTTCTAAAGTGTCTATTTCACTACGTATCTTTTCAATTTCAATTTGGTTGCTTTTGGTGGGGAATCTGCTATTTTCTTTTTCTAGGTTTGTTAATTGCTTGAGAAGATCATCATTCCTTTCTCTCCTTGTTTTATTCATTTTTGCTTTTATTGCAATGATTTTACCCCTTATTACTGCTTTCATTGCCTCCCACACTATATGGGGTGATTGTACTGTCCCTACATTTATATCAAAATATTCCTTAAGATCTTCTTCTAGCTGTTGTTTTATCCAATCATTTTTTAGTATTCCTCTATCCAATTGCCAGCTGCGAGATTTTTGGTTTGTATTTCTGTTCCAATGGAAGGTAGAAACCAACGCATTGTGATCTGAAAATGTGATAGGGATTATTTCACATTTACTGCAGTAATGTAGTGTGTCTTTTTCTGTTAGCAGGTGGTCTATTTTTGTGTATGTGTTGTGCCTGCTTGAATGAAAGGTATAGCTTCTTGTGGTGGGGTTTAAACATCTCCACACATCTACTAGACCATGCTGTGCTATCGTTGTTGCAATATGTTTATGAGTGTGGGTAAGTTGTGATTTTGTAGAGTGGTCCAAAATTGTCAATGGGGAGTTAAAGTCCCCCTGAAGGATTAAAAAGCCTTCTGTGCATTGCATGATCAGTGGGATATATTTTTGAAAGAATTGATGAGTCTTTTCGTTTGGGGCGTATAGGTTGATTAATGTCACCTGCTGTGAATTTAATATCCCCTTTATCATTAGAAATCTACCTTCCTTGTCCTTTTTCTGTTCTAGTAATTTGAAATCGGTGGCTGATGAGAAACCTATCAGCACCCCTGTCTTTTTTTTCTTCCCGCATGCAGCATATATATCTCCTTTGCCCTTAAATGTGAACCTTTTCACATCCTTCTGCAGTAGATGTGTCTCCTGCAGAAAGAAAACCTCTACCTGTTGGTCTGTTATTAGCTCTGAGACTTTCCTTCTTTTTACTGGGTGGTTTAGGCCTTTTACATTTAGGGAAATGAATCTTATGTCTAAGGTTTTACCTGTTATCCTTGCCATTGCGCTATTTGTGTTTGACTGCATTTTGATTCTATTAGCACTTGGTGTTCATTGACTTGTTTTCTGTTGGGGTCCCAGATGTCTTTGAGGTGTTGAATGTACCTGGATAATGACATTGTTCCTTGCGGAGCTAAAAACATATTATACATCTTTAACAACAAACATATACAACAATACAACCTTGCCTGTTTATACTTTGTATTGCTTAACAGCATAAAGTTGATGGGAATGCAATTTCCCATTTCTTTCCCTCTTTTCAGAGGGTGCTCTGGGGGCTGCTTATGTAATTAAGTTACTGTTTCTAACCCACCCCTCCCCCCGGCAGAATGATACCTGTTTTACATTTTATCTATTGCGCTAATCGTATTTGATCTTATATATATTATTTTATTTTACCCATTCATCTTTGTTATTTGACCATTCAACCTGTACTAGCAAGACTCATCTTTCTTCTCCTCTATTCGCCTGATCTGGTTTTTGGGCATGTAAAAATATTTCCAAGTCCGTGGTGTCCTCAAAAACCCTTCTCCTGCCATTTACGAGAATTGCTAATTTCGCTGGATGCCACAGTTGGGGTTTGAGCCCCCTTTCATTTAGTTCGTTGTAGAATTTTGCCCACGCCCTGCGCCTTGTCATGGTTTCTGATGCGTAGTCCGCTTGAATCCTGATCTTATTGCCTTGAAATTCCATCGGTTGTCTTTTTTTTCTGGATGAAGTTAAGATGGCTTCCTTGTCCTTGTACTTTAAAAATTTAATTATAATGGCCCTGGGCGGATCAGAGTCTTTTGGTTTGGGCCTCAGTGTTCTATGCGCCCTTTCTATTTCTATGTTGTGGAGCTGTGGCTGTTCTGGAAAATTTTGCTTGAAGATCTGCATCAGCATCTCCTGCATCCCCTCCGCTTCACTATTTTCTTTTATTCCCATTATGCGTAGGTTGCTGCGTCTCGATCTGTTTTCCAGGTCTTCGCATTTGAACCTCAGCAGGGAGAGGGATTCTTTTATTTTTGCCAGGTCTCCGTCTGTGTTCAATGCCTGGTCTTCTAGATTGGAAATTCTTCCCTCAGCCTGATCTAGTCTTTTTGACATGGTTTCTAGCTTTTTATTTCCACTTTCCACTGCTCTGCTGACTGAGTTGATTTTTTCGAGGACCTCCATTTTATCTTTTTGGGCTTCAGCCCTTGCTATTTGTATTTCTGATCTTGAGGCTTTTACCTCAGCCAGAATCATTTCCATAGTGGATTGTTCCTCATTTTCTGAATTTTCTGGGGTGTTGGGGGAAATTGAGGCTGTCATTTTGTCAGTCCCCCCCTCTTCCTGAGCAGCTTCAGCTGATTGTTTTTGCTGCCACATTCTTGTGAGCAGTCCCTTTCCCCCCGCTTTTTTGGGGGGTCCCATGCCCCTGATCTTCCCCCAGCCGGGGTTGTTGTTAAATTGTTTAATAGTAGGGTTATTATTTGTTATGCTGGTTTTATTTGAAATGTATATTTTCTTGCTTGTTGCTTGCTCTGCTCTTTTTACTGCAGGAGCCCCTGCTTCTGTTTTTTTTGGGGTTTTTTATTTCTGCCCTTTAGGTCTTTATCCCTGGCAGATTTGTTTTTAAATATTTATTTTCTTGCTTTTTACTTGTTCTGTTTGTTTTTTTGTTTTTTTTTTTTTTGTACTGCTGGAGGCCCCTCCACTGCCTTGGGGTTTTTTATTTCTGTCTTCTGGGCCTTTGTCAGTGGCAGCTTTATTTTATTTTTATTTTTTTACATATAAAGCTATATATATTTTTTTGCTTGCTTTTTGTTCTGCTCTTCTCTCTATTACAACCCCTACTTCTGTTTGGGGTTTTTAGTTTTGTTTTTCTTTCTGCCCCTTGGGCCTTAGTCCCTACACCGTTTGTTTTTGGCCTGGGCTTTTTAGTTCTTTGGGTCCCTCGGGGCGTTTGAAAAGGCCGCGCCCGCCATTTTGCCTCCTACTGCGTTTCCCTCTGCTGCCTCTGCCTCGCGCTTCTGCCGCCAGAGCCGATCAAGAGACCTTTTTTTCTCTGTTTTTTTTTTGGTCAGTTCTGTGCCCCAGACGTTCCCACAGCTGATCCTTTCTTTTGATTTGTTTGATTTTGGGTTTTATTTGAGGTTAGAAGCGCCGGAGCGGGTTTGCCGGGGGAGCGTGGTTTCGGCACGGCCGACTATTCGCGCATGCGCATTGCGCCCCCCTCAATCTATAGTTTTGACTTTTTACATGCCTGAGGAAGGGCTCTGTGTGACCCAAAAGCTTGTATACTGCCTCCAACAGGAGTTGAATAAACAAAAGATATTGTCCAAACTACTTTCTCGCCATGTAACTCAAAGATATTCCAGTGCTGCTATGAAGTTAATGGCAGGCTATGCAGGGATGCCAAACAGTGTAAAAACTGAAGTTAGTTTTCTAGACTCTGAATAAGGAATGGAAGTTCAAATTCTGGACACCTCCAGGCACATTAAAAACGATGTAAGAATTTCCAAAGTAGGTCATATACAGAGGACCTGGGGACCCTTGGTTAGTGTGACAGGTTCCAAAAAATCACTTGAATCTCTTGGAGGAAATTGAGTAAACAAACATTTTGTTTCATGAAAACTTGCTTCACAAATCCCTGTTTGTGCTGTCTCATGACTTCTGTCTCTCTGGCATCTTTTGCTAGCACTATTGATGGATTAGTGTGCTGACAAGCCAGCAAGCTAGGCACTGGCTTTTGAAACTTTTGGACATACCTATGCTAGGAAAATGGCCAATTAACAACAGAGTTGGAAACAATTTGGGCACATTCACATGTACTAAAATATGTGGGTCTTTTTTTCTCCTACATATATGTAAATGCCTGAAAATTCCTAGCCCCTCTTTCTGACTATTTATTTATTTATTTATTTATTTTATTACATTTATTTGCCGCCCCCTCATGCCCATGGCATCTCGGGGCGGCTTACAACACCAATAAAAACAATTTAAAACATCAACACAATTTAAAAACATCTAAAAAACACCTAAAAACTCACCACCCCTCCCCCACGATTAATCCACCCACCCCTCCCCTCCTCCAAAGGCCTGGGAGAACAGCCAAGTCTTACAGGCTCGGCGGAAAGCCAACAGACTTGGGACCAGATGGGCTTCCTCCGGGAGGGAGTTCCATAATCACGGCCCAGCCACCGAGAACGTCCTCTCCATTGTGGCCCCCCCTGCCTTACATGGGGGACCTCCAAGAAGGCGCCCCTGGCGAACTGAAGGGACCACCCTGGGGTGCGGAGGGTGAGGCGGTCCCTGAGGTATCCGGGGCCAAGACAGTGTAGGACTTTATAGGCCAAAACCAATACCTTGAATCTGGCTCAGTACATTATAGGCAGCCAGTGCAGCGCACGAAGCACAGGAGTAATATGCTCTCGCCAACCCGTCCCCATCAGGAGACGAGCCGTCGCATTCTGCACTAGCTGCAACCTCTGAGCCAGTGTCAAGGGAAGCCCCATGTAGACCTCCCCCGCCCTACCCACCGCCATCACCTCCGTCTTATCAGGATTGAGCTTCAGTCTGTTCTGCCGTAACCAATCTGCCACGGCCTCCAGACACTGGGACAGTACTGAGATGGCATGAACTGGGTCAGTTAAAAAAGAGAGGTAAAGCTGGGTGTCATCAGCATATTGGTGGCAACGCACACCAAACCCTCTCATGATCTTCCCCAAGGGCTGCATGTATATATTAAATAGTAATGGAGACAGAATTGAACCTTGCAGAACTCCACAATCCAGGGCCTGGGGGCTGGAAGACTCAGCCCCCAGGACAACCCACTGGCTTCTCCTCGAGAGGAATGATCAGAACCATCCGAGGACAGTCCCGTCCAGACCTCCCAGGCTCGCAACCGTCTCAACAGCAGTCCATGGTCCACTGTGTCAAAAGCGGCCGAGAGATCAAGCAGGACCAGAAGTGTTGAACGTCCTGCGTCCATCTCCCAGTGGAGATCGTCTACCAAGGCCACCAACGTCGTCTCTGTACCATAGGCGGGGAAGAACCCAAATTGAAACGGGTCAAAGAAACCGATGCTGTCAAGATGAGCCTGGTGTTGCAGTGCCACCACACGTTCAATAACCTTCCCTAAAAAGGGAAGGTTAGAGACAGGCCGGAAACTGGCAAGTGTGTCCACATCCAAGGATGGTTTCTTCAGGAGGGGGTGCACCACAGACTCCTTGAGACCAGGGGGCAATCTCCCCTGCTGAAGGGACGCGTTGATTACCCCCCACAAGCACCATCCCCAATGTCTCCCTGGAGGCTTTCACCAACCAGGACGGGCAAGGATCTAATTCACAACTGGTGGCTCTGACAGACCCCAGGATGTCCACAGCATCAGTTGGCATCACTTCCTGAAACTCAGCCAAGAAAGATGGACTAGATGGGGCCTCCATCACATCATGCTCCATCTCCACGGTTTCTAATCCAGCGTCGAAGTTGCTCTGGATTTGAGCGATCTTGTCTGCAAAATAGATGGCAAACTCCTCACAGCGGGCCTGGGACAAGTCCCCGTCCAGCGGAGAGAGGCTGGACTGACCAGCCCCCACATCACCAGGAACAGCTCCGCTGGATGCAACTTTGCAGACGCTATGAGGGCAGCAAAGAACTCTTCTTTGCTGTCCTCACAGCCTCAACATAGGACCGCAAATGGGCCCTATGGAGAAGTCGGTCGGATTCAGCACGAGTCCGATGCCAACATCGCTCCAATCACCTACCTACCTGCTTCATACACCACAGCCCCTCAGTAAACCAGGGGGCCCTGCGGTGACAAGACAAGGACAGGAGATGTCTCGGAGCCACCCTGTCAGTGGCCTCCCCAAGCAAGATATTCCATGCCCAGAAGAGTTCATCAACAGAGCTGCTGTCACGGTCTAAGGTTAAATCCCCCAGGGCCTCTTGAAACCGTTGAGTTTCCATCAGCCTCCGGGGGCGGACCATCCTAACTGGTCCATTCCCCTTCTGGAGGTGGTGCACTAAGAGACTGGCCTGTAGAAGGTAATGATCTGTCCATGACTACTGATATGCACATGTAATTGTAATGTGCTTTATCATTCACACGTTCCAATTCACATGCATCTTAATTGTTCCCCTCTCCCCGCATTAAAATTGCTGACCTCCAGACCAGAGTACTTCCCCTTAACCTCGTTTCACCATCCTGCATGACCTCCGAAAGGGGTTTCCATCCATTTCCCTGCCCTGGGCTCAAGGCTCACGCTTTTAAAAGAACACTTCCATCTCCATTATCAATTTATTCACATAATTAACACGCACAGCTCATACTGCCATTCCAACGTTCCAAATATGTGGGTGTTGTAACACCCATCCTTGTAAAAGTAGGATTTTGAGACCTGGTCATGTGCATAAAGAAAACATGGATCTCAACTGAAACAGACGTAGCAGAGCATCCCGACGTGCACCAAACATGCAGGGAAATAGAAAATGTGCTTAAATGGTGTATGTGTGAATGTGGTCTTTGTCTGGTAGGACATGTGGGGCCCAGTGATGGAACTGACCTGATAGTAGCCATAGGGGTCTGTTGCCAGTAGAGGTCCCATCAAGCTTGGTTCTTGGGCAAACCTACCTACAGTGCTTGCTCCTAGTTTGGTGCCCGACCTGTTCCTCTCACCCTGAGTTCAGCTCCCAGCCCTTTCCCCATTGCTCTCTTCTTTATATTTCCTGAGCACAGGTGATACTGGAGAAGCCAGAGGCTACTAAAATGTTTGCTGTGGGCCCATGAGAACCTGCGTCTCCAACTAATGGGGCCAAATCACTTGCAGAACCCATTGTGTCTGACGCCTGGTAGAATGAAGTGTCTACATTTTGGCTTCTGATGTTATCTTTGAGCAAACTCTTTCTTCCTTGATGGACTCAGCCAATACAACTTCCTTATCTGTAGAATGAAATTTACAAGTGCGTCTCCCTCTCATGATGGGTCTTTCCATTCACGATAAGCCTTCTCAGAAAGCACAGAGAAAACCCAGTTAATCCACAAGCTACAGCCAAAACAGCTGTGTTGACTGAACTCAGTGCTGTCCTGTCAAATAGCCTGAGTCAAAATGTCATCGTCGTAGTATTTGATTGGGGTAGCTTTCGCCATACTCCATACACATAAAAAAACATGAAATAATTTTGGATACAAATCATACAAAATATTATACAAATCCAAAATAATACATATTGCCTGAAGTCTTAACATTCTAGTACAATCCACAGAGGCTATTACAAAGACCCACAGATGTATACGCCTTTGCATATTGCCCCAAAGTAGTGGTCCAGGCCTACTAGCAACAAAAACCTTGGCCCTTGACATCTCGCCCATCATTGACTTTGATATAAGGCAGCTGACCCCGCCCCCCCGGGGAAGGGTCCCCTGGAAGCAAGAGAAGCCCCTTCGGAAGCCCCTCCCCCAGCCCTCTGTGACGCAACCTCCATTCCCTGCAGGCAAGTGCTCACACCTGGGACACCTCTCGCCCAGCCAGCATAGAAGGCAGCTGCCCCTGTCCCTGGGGGTGGCAGCCCTCCGGCAGCGACAAAGGGGCACTGGTCATTTTGTGATCGTTGTGAGGCTGGAGCGAGGCCCGCGAGGACCCAGCGCCAGTGACGACAGCAGTGCAACGCAGCCTCGTCCAGTCATCGCTCACACCGCCACTGGCCTTCGCTCAGACCATCCACAGTCCCAGTTATCCCCTCTGCTGCTGCAATTACCAACCACTGGAATGCCTCCCCTTCTCTACCCCATTCCCTCACCCTCCATCTCTCCTCTCCTTCTCCCACTGCTGCTGTCTCCCCTGATTCTCCCTCTCCCTCCAACACTCTTTCTCCAACCTCCCCACCCCTTATTTCCCCCCTTGACTATTCCCCCTCCTCCCTCTTAACCATTCCCCGCAAGCCCCCTCCTCCCCACCACAGTCCCCACAAGCCCCATCGCTCCACATCCCCCAACCTCATCCACATTCCCTGCCTTCCCCCTGATCAACTCCCCTTCTCCTGTTCCCTCTGGAACTGCCACTCTTCCATTAACAAAGCCTCCTTCATTCACGACCTCTCCCTTTCTCACCGCTTCCAACTCCTCGCACTTACTGAAACCTGGATCTCTCCCTCTGACTCTGTCACTCCTGCCACCCTCTCCTCTGGAGGCCTTTCATTCTCCCACCAGTCCCGCCCAGGAGGCCGAGGTGGTGGCGTGGGCCTTCTCCTTGCCATCTCCTGTCGATTCCAGCCCGTCTCCCCTCCCCCCTCCCTCTCCTTCCCCTCCTTCGAGGCTCACTCTGTACGTCTCTTCTTCCCTCTTCGACTTCGTGTCGCTGTCATCTACCACCTCCTTTCCTCTTTTCTCCCGGACTTTGAATCCTGGCTTACCTTCTTCCTTTCTGATGATACCCCCGCTCTCATTCTTGGTGACTTCAACACCCATGTTGATGCACCTTCCCAGCCCTCTATCTCCTGCTTTCTCTCCCTAGCCTCCTCCTTTGATCTCCGTCTCTGGACTGATTCCCCCACCCACACCGGTGGCCACTCTCTCGATCTCATCTTCTCCAGAAACTGTCCTGTTGCTGACCTCTCCTTTGACCTTTGTCCCATATTCGACCATTACCTCGCTTCCTTCAACTTCTCCCACCAACCCCCATCTTCGTCCCCGGCTCCACGCCCCTTCCGTGATTTGCTGGCTATTAACCCTTTAGATTTTGCTTCCTCCCTCTCCCCTCTCCTTCCTCCTGCCTTCTCCTCCTCTTCCCCTGACACTGCCATCTCTTCTCTCAACACCTCTCTCACCACGACCCTCAACTCCCTTGCCCCCCTCTCCTCCCACCCCGTTCGACCCCAAAACCCCCATCCTTGGCTCACCCCTACTATCCGCTACCTCCGCTCCTCCACCTGGGCTGCTGAATGCCTCTGGCGCAAATCCCGCTCCCACCCTAACTTCCTCCACTATAAATTCTCCCTCTCCTCCCTCTCTTCTGCTATCTCCCTGGCGAGGCAACACTACTATG